>PVIC010007054.1:0-52134 GCA_004025085.1 Thryonomys swinderianus | reverse complement strand
CTTTTTGAGACAGGGTCTCGCTTTGTAGTTCAGGCTGGCCCTGAGCTCACTATGGTGCCCAGGCAAGCCACCACGAACTCAGCAATTCTCCTGTCTCTGCCTCCCGAGTGCTGGGATGACAGGCGTGAGCCACCATGTCCGGCATTGTGAAACATGGTGTTGATTGCTTGTGGGCGTGTCTCCACGCCCAGCATTATATGTGGTTACTGGGGATCAAACTCAGGATCTTGCACTTGTGAGGGAGGCGCCAGAACCACTGAGCTAACCCTCTGGCCCTTATTGAGGATTTTTTGCGTCAATGTTCATTAGAGAGATTGGCCTATAGTTTTCTTTTTTGGTGAGATCTTTCCCTGTCTTTGGAATCAAGGTGATGGTTGCTTCAGGGGATGATTTGGGGAGTACTGCTTCCCTTTCGATTTCATGAAAGAGATTGAGAAGTACTGGTATTAACTCTTCTTTAAAAGTTTTGTAGCATTCAGCAGTGATGCCGTCAGGACCAGGGCTTTTCTTTATTGGTAGGTTTTTTATTACATTTTCAATTTCCCAGATTGATATCGGGTTGCTTAACATCTTTATATCCTCTTTGTTCAGCTTTGGAAGTTACTATGTGTCTAGGAATCTATCCATTTCTTCTAGATTTTCCATCTTCTTGGAGTACAGGTTTTCAAAGTACGTGTTTCTGATCCTTTGGACTTCTTCTGGATCTGTGCTGATTTCTCCATTTTCATTCCTTAAAGCATGAATTTGAGCCTTTTCCTTCCCTTGTTTGATAAGGTTGGCTAAGGGTCTGTAGATCTTATTTAGCCTTTCAAAGAACCAACTCTTTGATTCATTGATGCTTTGTATTGTTCTCTTTGTCTCCATTGCATTAATTTCTGCTCTGATCCTTATAATTTTCTCTCTAGTATGTGCTTTGGGTTTGTTTTGCTCCTCTTTTTCTAATTGTCTAAGGTTCATCATTAGATTGTTTATTTCAGTTTGCTCTGTTTTCCGAGTGTATGCATTCACTGCTATAAATTTCCCTCACAGAACTGCTTTCATTGTGTCCCATAAATTCCTGTATGTTGTGCTGGGGTTGTTGTTTAGTTGTAGAAACTGTTTAATTTCTTCTTTAATTTCTTTTGTGGCCCATTGGTTGGTTAACAGAGTGTTGTTCAATTTCCATGTGTTTGTGGTGATCTTGGAATTTCTTTTGCTATCAGCTCTAGTTTCAAGGCTTTATGGTCTGATAGTATGCAGGAGATAACTTCGATTCCTTTGCATTTACTTAAGCTTGTTCTGTGGACTAGAATGTGATCTACTTTGGAGAATGATCCATGAGCAGCTGAGAAGAAGGTATATTCTCTCTTTGTGGGGTTAAAAAATTCTGTAGGCATCTAATAGGTCCATTTGCTCAAAAGTTTGATTTAGCTCAAGTATTTCCTTACTGATTCTTTGTCCAGTTGATCTGTCAATTTGTGACAGTGGAGTATAAAGTCCCCTACTACTATTGTATTCGTGGTTAACTGGCTTTTCATGTCCAGGAATGTTTGTTTTATATAGTTGGGTACATTAGAGTTTGGTGCATAAATATTTATGATTGTTATTTCTTTCTCTTGGATATTTCCCTGTACAAGAATATAGTGACCTTCTTTATCTCTTTTAATCAGTTTAGGTTTGAAATCTATTTTATCTGCAAACAAGATAGCCACTCCTGCTTTTTTGCGGTTTCCTGTGGCATGGAGGATTGTTTTCTAACCTTTTATTTTCAGTCTATGGGTTTCCTTCTGAATTAGGTGTGTTTCCTGTATGCAGCAGATTGTAGCATCTTGCTTCTTGATCCAATCTGCTAGTCTGTGTCTTTTAATTGGCCCTTTGAGTCCATTGACATTAATGGTTATGACTGATATGGACAAATTCAGAGCTGCCATGTTTCCCTGCTCTTGGTCCTTTTCTTCCTTGCTTTTACCCTTTTCTCTTTAGTTTCTTGTTTGCCCCAATGAATTCACCCTCCTGGGTCTCGTGGGTATGGAGTTTTCTGTGTTTTTTTCCAAGATGTTCTTTAGAATATTTTGGAGTGCAGGTTTTGTATTCGTGAAGTTTTTCAGGTGCTCTTTATCATGGAAGTATCTTATTTCCCCGTCTATTCTGAAAGATAGTTTTGCAGGATACAACAGTCTAGGATGGAGGTTGTTTTCCTGCAATGCTTGAAATACTTTCCTCCAGGCTCTCCTTGCATTGAGTGTTTGTGTTGAAAAGTCTGCTGTGATCCTAATGGGATTCTCTTTGTAGGTGATTTTCTTCCTTTCTCTCACTGCTTTCAGTATTTCATTCTTTTGTTGTACATCTGGAACCTTGATAATTATATGTCTAGGTGTAGGTATTTTTATGTCATGGTGTTTTGGAGTCCTATAGGCCTTATTTATCTGTATGTCTATTTTCCTGTGAAGTTTTCTGTTGTTATCTCTGATAATAGCTTTTTTATTTCTTTTACACTGTCTCCTGCTTCCTCAGTGACTCCAATCAGTCTTATATTATTTTTCTTTGAGTCAACTAGAAGCTGTTGAATTGACTTCTCATGGTTCCTTGCTCTTTTCCATAGATTATATCTTTCCTGCTTGTTGGCTGCTATGCTGTCCTCTAGATCTGAGATTCGGTTCTCTGCTTCATTCATCCTACTGCGCAAGCTTTTGTTCTCCTTCATCATTCCCTGGAGCTCTGCTTGAAGGTGTTTATAAGGTTCCATTGCTTCTGCTATCTTGGATTCTATCATCTCGCTGATCTCTTCTTTAATGATGTCTTTCACTGTGGACAGTATCTCTGTTTTGATCTCAGAAATGAGTTCTGATTTCCATTTTACTAGATCTGCTTTAGTTACCTTCTCAAAGAGTTCTGGTTTTTGAGTTTCAGTTTGCTCTTTTTCCCTTTTCTCTGAATTTCCCTGTGGTGGTGATCTTTGTGTCTGGTTTTTTGTATATTTTCTCATTTCTACTCTTTTGTTGTTATCAATGCTATTTGTCTGGTTCTTTGCCTGATGACAGAGTAATGTTTGTTGCCAGTCTCTTTCTTTCTATTATCTGGGGCCCTTTGGATATGGCACCTTCCTGGGGTGTCCTCCTTGAATCTTGAGAGTTCTCAGTTCTGACACATCATGGGAGGTATTTGAGCAGAACAATCACATCATGTTTGTTACCATAATACAATCAATGCCAATATCAGTATTAAACACAGTAAATAAAATGAAAAGTTTTGTTGATTTCTAATCTGAAGACTTTGAGCTCATGAGTTACCTCTATGTCCATATGCCAAAATTTAGAATTAATCAGCAATGTGTCTACAACATGTAGATGGTAAATGTACCCCCGAACCCTTTGGGGATAAGTCGCTGGGGAATCAGGGAGGTAGGGGGACAGGAGGGGAGTGAAATAGGGTTAGCAGATTTATGAAGATCACCTATACTCTAGAACCTCATATATGCCAGCGGATAATAGAGGATAAAAGGGCGTATATAAAACAGTGCCAACTATATGCTGTAAGACCATTGGAGACTCTGCACACCTTCTTATAACAATACAGGAGAAGAAATGGGGCAGCCTAAGAGTCTTTTACGTCTGGGTATTGCTTCTGACAGGAGGATAGGAGAGGGTGTAGGGACAAGAGGTGAATAGGGGGATCTAGGAGTAGATCACAATATAGAAGCTAGATTCCCTTTTTTTTTTTTTTTATCTTGCCTGGTCTCTCAGCATGGCTCCAGTGTGGAGGGATGCAGGAAATGGCTCTGGCTCCTCTCGGGCCTGGGTCCTCCCAACACAGCTCCGGGGTGAGGTTGGGGCCGGTCAGCAGGCCTCAATCCTCTGTGGTGGGGATGGCACCTGGGTCCATACTTGAGTCCTCACTTCATGGCTCCAGGGTGGAGCGGGCTGGTGGGCAGGCTTCAGTCCTCTGCCGCCAGCAGAACAGAATGGTGCCTGGGGTAGCTGAGTCATCTGCAAGGCTCCTGGGTGGAGCAGGCCAGTGGGCAGGCTGCTTTAAATGTTTAGAATTATAACAGTTCTTTAGCTAATTCAGTTTTAGTCTTCAGTTCTTCCAAGGACATATTTTCCAAAAGGCATAATGAAATAGAAAGGCTTTCTAGGTTTCCTTTAAGAGAACAGTTAAGAAATGGATTATTCAAAGATATACAATGGAACTGTAACTGGCTGCTAGTTCAAGGTGCAGTGATAAGCCATCAGAAAGGAATGACATATGGATTTGCTGGAATACAGTGGGTTTTATTACTTATTCTTTCCCAGGAACAAAAAGTGACCATTGGTTGGTCTAAGTGAAATAGTCGCTATTTGGACAGGGTTGTGGGAATAAGAAAAAAAAGGCATAGAAAGCTGCAAGTCTGAGCACATTATTGTTCTGGCTTTAGGCCACTGTACAGTCTGTGAAAAGTAAAGCTAAAAGAAAATTAGTTCCAGACTAAATCTTCCTGTGACTGGAATTATATAATTTTGAATTCAGAGATCATGCATTCTGACTCCTCTCTAAAAGCAAAAATCTCCAAAAGAACATGTCTGAAGGATGACTTTCTCTTTGAATAAAGAGATGAAGAGACTCTGATAGACTTTTCAGAATACCTCATTGTACTCTTGAAGCCTTAGTTTTAGCATTTCTTAGACCTGAGATACACACGCATTCTTGGAGACCCACAAGCCCTACACAAGATCTGTAAATGTTTGCTTTTCCTTTGGACAATGATCTGAAAAGAACTAACATGGAAGCACATTATAGTGAACATATTTTAAAGATAACATTTTAAAAACTGAGTAGATATTCTTTTTTTTTTGAGCAATTTTAGTTTTATAAAGAAATTGAACAAAAACCATAGGAAGTTCTCATATACTCCTTTGTCCTTCCATGACAATTTTTACCTATTTTTAACATCTTTTATTAGTGTGGTATATTTGTCACAATTGATGAGTTGATACTGATACATTATTATTAACCAAGTCTATGTTTTCCATCAGTGTTTGCTCTTTGTCTTGTATATTCTATGGACTTGGGCAAACATAATGGCCTTTTTTTTTTATCCAAGAATCACCATAAGATACTTTTCATTGACCACATTTTTAAATGTGTTATGCAAATAGTTCAGCCTGAATTGACATTAATAAAAAAGAATAAAGTTGTATTGAATAGGTAAAAGACAATGTTTCATCATGCATATGCTATGACATTATAGCATATCATACATGAAGTTTTCTCTGTGGTTCAGAAAAAGAAATGTGTTTTGCTTGGGTTCTTGTGGTTCTGAATCACCTTTGCTCATGATACAAGTCATCCACAAGATATTCAAGTTTTGAATGGTGATTTTGTTTCAACAAAACAACATCATCCATTTTTAAAAGATGTTTAATTTAAATATCATTGACACTGTAGCTTTATTTCCCATTAATTTATACATTTATAGATATATATCATCAATTTTGCTTATAAGTTTATGCGATTGGAAGTGTAAAGAGGTTATCTTTTTTGTGTATTGTCCATAATTAAGAAATATTATAGAAAAATAATTTCTAACCCCTGAAGCTTTGCAAAGATGTTTTCTTTATTGTGGGTATATACATGACTAAGGATTAAGATTCTGTTTTAAGTGCCACGTAGTTTTTCCCTATTTGGAGCACAAAACTGATTCTCTGTTGTCTCACACATACTGTCCTCACTCTGCCCCCTGAAATATCATCCTTCTACACAGCAGTCCTCTAAGTATTTAAGTACAACAGTTGTTAAATTTGAAGCTTTATCTCTTGAATTTTAAAGGCCTGGAATAGTTTAATACAGACTAAGTGTATCTTCCTGAAGGGCTGCTTACAACTCTGTCCTCCTCCATTTTCCACTGATCGTCATACATCAGGATCTTAAGAGCTGAGGTTAAGACTTAAGATCTATTTCTCTGATTTACCAAATGCTCTAGTTTGGACCTGAAATGTATACCCTAAAGGCCTATATATTAAAAGCTCAATTACCAATCTGTGGTGCTATGGGAGGTGGTGAAGTCTTTAGTAGGTGAGTCCTGAGAGGAGGAAGTTAGATTACTCTTCCTTTTATGGGGATACTAAGGCCCTAGCTCCTTCCTCTCTCTTTTTTGTTGCCTTGCTACTGTGAAGTGAACATGCTCCCTCTGTCACATGCTCCCACCCTGATCTCACCGGGGGCTCAAACCAACCAAGCCAAGTGACTATAGACTGAACCAAAATAAACTTTTCTCCTTATAAGTTGTTTAAGTGTTTTTTTCACAATAGAAAACTGACTCACATGTCAGTCCTCAAAATGAAAATGGGGCTAGGTGTGGTGGTTCATGCCTATAATCCCAGCACTCAGGAGGCAGAGGCAGGAGGATTGCTGAGTTCAAGGCTTGACTGGGCTACATAGTGAACTCAGGACCAGTCTGAACTACAAAGCAAGATGCTGTTTCAAATATAAAAAAATAATAATAATAACAAAATGAAAATTGGGTCTGCCTGGCCAATAGTGAATTCACATTGACTTTCAGAAAGTAGGTAGACTTTTTCTGAAGGTTCACAGTCATGTCTGAGGAGAGTAGTCAGCAGAAGAGTTTATGGTTTCTGTGAGACTAAGACAGCTTCCTTCCATTTGAAAACTAGAACTCTGTAATTAGCATTCTGGGAGCTGTCATTGCTTACAATTCCTCAAAGGGAACTAAAGGTCCCTGAGGGACTTTGTTCAGTGCACTGGTTGTGTTTACCTAGGGATCCAATGATGAATGAGCAGTGTTTGTTGGAAAGCATGTGTTGTTGATAACTCAAAGGATTAAGGAGTTGCCATGCTTTCTTTTTATCACTGGACTGGAGCCCAGATTATTCTCTAGATTCCAGAGTCTTGCCTCTGGTGTCCTCTGCTGTGGTCAAAACCAAAAAAGTTCAAGTGAAACCGCAATGAAGTCACCAAAGCCAACTCTCACTGGCAGATGGAGAAACTGATCTAAAAAAATGGCAGATTCTCTATAAATCTTTGACTGTCTGTTCCCACACTCAATGCTGGAGAACACCTGGACTTTCTAGAAAGAGTGGAAGATGCATGTAGTTAAGCAAAAGAATATAGTAATTCTCGAATGCAAAGAAGGTAATTTGAGCAAGGAAGATGAGGATTGCACAGGCTGAAGACATTGTGAATCTAAGGTAGACCATTACATATATGTACCTGAAGCAAAAGTAAAATGTGTTCAAAAGCAAGCAGATTCTCATGGAATACATTCATAAGGTGAAGGGGGACTTAGCCTATAGGAAGCTCCTGGAAGGTCACAGGGAGGCTTGCAAGTATAAGACCTTGGAAGCCTATAAGTGGGTGAAGAGCTATCCTGGCTTAGAAGGCAGAGGTCATCAAGACAGCTGGAGGAGGAAGAGAGCAAGAAGCTCCTCTTCTCATGTCTGAACAGAGTGGCCTCAGTGATTACATAAACCAGTCATTGAACTAAAACTATCTGCTTAAAACAAAAACAGCAAAAGTAATGTTTGCCTAGAATTACTGATGTTCCTGTTGAGGGTGCAAGTCAGAGTCAAGGGCAAGGGTCTACAGCACCTAGAAAATGCCTGGAGTTGAAAAAGGTATTAGTTGGTTGCTGAGAGAGTAAATAGATTCTATATGGAAAGAATGCCTATTTTTACCCTAAAATATTAAGTAAGATTTAAGCCAAGAAATAAAAGTCAAAGATGAAAGAAGAAATGAAGTCAGTGACCTAATGAGGAAAGAGTAGGCTAGCGTGAGATTTGACAGAAAACATTCACAAATAAGAACTTGAAGAGTGTGATATGTTGGTGCACACTGGAAATCCCACACTCTGGGAGAATGAGGCAAGAGGATCACAAGTTCCACCCCAAGCAGGTTAGTGAATATCAAAACAAAGATTTTTTTTTTTTTGAGACAGGGTCTCGCGTTGTAGTTCAGGCTGACCCTGAGCTCGCTATGGTGCCCAGGCAAGCCGCCACAAACTCAGCAATCCTCCTGTCTCTGCCTCCCGAGTGCTGGGATTACAGGCGTGAGCCACCACATCCGGCATTGTGGTATGCGGTGTTGATTGTTGGGGGTGTGTCTCCACGCCCAGCATTGTATGTGGTTACCGGGGATCGAACTCAGGTCCTTGCGCTTGCGAGGCAGGCGCTGGAACCACTGAGCTAACCCTCCAGCCCCAAACAAAGATATTTTTAAAAATTTGAAGATGTACTTCACTGTAAAAGCCCTGGGTTAAAACTGCAGTAGCATTAAAAAAAAAAAGTTGATGACTGAGCACATGAAAGGCAAACCATTATCACTTATATAGGGTATAGAATACTTAGTGTGGGGATAGGCGTATGTAACACAGAGTAGGAAGCAACTTTGCTTGCAGACTAACCCTACAAATCCAACCTTGAAAGGATGGGGGGAAAAGAAAATTAAACATTCTTAAATATTCAATAGTATGATTTTGACTTGTGTTTGAAATGATGAGGCCCCTAAAAGGAAGCTACGTGTTTTGATCATTCAAACTCCGATAGAGTCACTAGTGATGAGTCAGGCTGTGTCAGAACCCTAGTGTCTCCTAAGCAATCTCTAATTCCAGGTTTATGCTGCTATATACTCCTAGTTACATGGAAACAGGCCTGGGTAGTCGAGTTTTGTCACAAGAGTGTGAATTTTGGGGCTAGTTAAGCTTCCAAAGGAGTCCTTGCTCCAACATCTACTAACCACGTGTCCTTGAGAAAGTTGGTTAACGTCTCTGTTCCCTGGTTTCTTCCTCAGTAAAGCAGAAGAATAATACTGTACATAGTTTATAGGGTTGTTTTGTGAATTGAAAGAGGTAATGGTGTAAAGATTACTATGTTTTGACTGACCATCCCTAACTGCAAAGAGGCTGAAACTGTGATATGTGGCAAAGGGAATGGAATTAAAGCAAGTAATTCAAACCAGTTGCAGTTATCGCCAGGGATTTCGCAGGACTGATTCTGTGGGAACAGGAACTTTCCACCTGACAGTATCTGTCAGCAAGGAAGATAGGAGTGAATAGAAATGGCTGCAAAAGAAGCTACAGAATCTACCACATACTTACAGAGTCTACCACACACTTTGATTTGTAAGTGTAGCCCAAAAAGGCTATGAGGTCTCCTCAGGTACTTGATCGCTAACAATAACAAAACCCAGTGTTCTTGTTTCAGTATTAATTTTGGTGCAAAATGATTTAACAGCTGATGTCTTCATCTGTTTTCTGTTGCCATAACAGAATCCCTGAGACTGGGTAATTTATAAAGGAAGGAGATTTATTTGGCTAATAGTTTAGAGGCTTGAAAGTTTAAGATTGAATGATCACATTTAGCAGTGATATAGTGGAAATAAATATAATAATTCTTACCTTGTTAGATGTTAGATATGCTGAGTTCCTGTTTCCCAAAATCAAAGAATGAATTTTAAAGAACAAGGAAGTTAAAAGTAGGAATAATTTATTGAGAGAGAAAGCTCCTAAGAGATAGGAAGGAGAACAAATCCAGATACTAAGCCAGCTCATCTTTGACAAAGAAGCCAAATATTCTCAGTGGTGGAAAGATAGCCTCTTTAACAAATGGTACTGGGAAAACTGGCTTTAACCTACCAAAGATTAAAGCTAGACCTATCTCTGTCACCAAGTACAAAACTAAAATCAAAGTGGATTAGAGACTTAAATGTTAAAACACAAACACTAAACCTTCTCCAAAACAGGCCAGGTAAAACTCTTGGAGACATTGGCTTAGGGAAAACTTTATGAACAAAACCTCTATAGCACGAGATCTAGCAGAAGAAATCAACAGATGGGATCTCTTTTTATTAAAAAGCTTCTCGCTGGGCGTGGTGGCTCATGCCTGTAATCCCAGCACTTGGGAGGCAGAGACAGGAGGATTGCTGAGTTCGAGGCTTGCCTGGGCTACATAGTGAGCTCAGGGCCAGCCTGAACTACAAAGCGAGACTCTGTCTCAAAAAAAAAAAAAACCTGCATAGCAAAGACAACCAACAAATTGAGAAAAACATCTTTACCAGCTGTCCTTCAGATAAAGGCCTACTATCTAGAATATATAAAGAGTTTAAAAAATCAGTTCCCCCAAATTTAAAGACCCAATTCAAAAATGTGCATCTGAAATGAAGACACTTTTCAGAGGAAGAAGTAAAAGCAGCCAAGAAGCATTTGAAGAAATGTTCAACATCACTGGTCATTCCAGAGATGCAGATGAGAACAACAATGAGATTTCATCTCACTCTGCAAAGAATGACTGCTACTGGAAATTAACCAGCAATAAATGCTAGCAAGGCTGTGGGGAAAAAGGAACGCTTCTCCACTGTTGGTGGGAATGTAGACTGGTACAACCTCTATGGAAGTCAGTGTGGAGATTCCTCAAAACTAGGATTAGAGGTCTCATTTGACCCTGGTATTGCCCTGCTAGGAATATACACAAAAGAATAAAATCATATCATAATGACATACATGCACCTATGTTCATAGCAGCCCAGTTTGTGATAGCTAAATCTTGAAAACAACCCAAATGCCCATCAACTGGAGACTGGATAAAGAAGAAGTAGTTTTCTATAAAATGGAGTAATACTCTGCCTTAAAGAATGATAAGTTTGAGTGATTTATACTCAAATGAATGTACCTTCAGGACATACTCATAAGTGAAATAAATAGGTCACAGATATATAAATACTGTATGTATTCTCTGGTATGAGAAACTGAAGATGGTAAGTTGAGTTCTAGAATGTATGTATGATGGATATTATAATATTCAAAGGGAAATGTGATGGAAGGGTGAGTAATGAGGGGTAAAGAAAAATGCAATGGTAACAAAAAAAGAAAAACCTGCATTTAGTGGGTGAGAGGTTATGGGGTGGGTAGGGGAATGGGAAAAAATGAGAATTAAATCATGTCATATACTGGTACAAATTCCCAATATTGAGTGTGATCATGATGTGTATATACAATATGTCAATAAAGATAAAAATAAACAAAAAATAAAAGAGAGAGAGAGAGAGACAGGAAGGAGACCCAAAAGTCGGTTGGCAACAAGTCCACTTTTTTTTTTTTTTTTTTTGCTTTTTTGGAGACAGGGTCTCACTTTGTAGTTCAGGCTGGCCCTGAGCTCACTATGGTGCCCAGGAAAGCCGACGCGAATTCAGCAATCCTCCTGTCTCTGCCTCCCAAGTGCTGGGATTACAGGCGTGAGCCACCATGTCTGGCATTGTGGTATGCGGTGTTGATTGTTGGTGGGCGTGTCTCCACGCCTAGCATTATATGTGGTTACCGGGGATCAAACTCAGGTCCTTGCGCTTGCAAGCAGGCGCCGGAACCACTGAGCCAACCCTCCGGGCCAACAAGTCCACTTTTTGAGGGAAATTTTATAAAGCAAAATCACATGGTGGGTAAAAATTGCAAGGTGAGTATAACATAGCTCAAAACTATGATCACTAATATTACAAATATAACTATTTAGATAATATTGATGCAATGAGGATGCAGGTCACGTAGCAAATGTATATACAAAGAGCAAAGACCTTTTTTTGAAAGGGATGGATTAAGAGGTCTTGGTCACTCACCTGGGTAACTGATGTCTATCTAGACTTTATTGGATCAGGTGATACCACTTATCTTATCCTTGGGAAGGTATGTAGGCCTGGTTATTTTGTCTTTATCTTGAGGCCTGGCCTTCAATAGATGTGCCTTCAGTCACACTTGTAAAGTATTCTCATCTATGCACGGACTCCCTTGAAGGCCTATAATATTTTTACCTAACTTACCAGTCTATAAATAGGGTCTTACACCCCTTAGCTCATTCCAGAAAGCAGAAGTAGACATAGCAGAAAAGGGAAATAGGGCTAAACTCTGTATAGTGAATTCATTCCCACAAGAAAGGCATTAATCCATTCACAAAGGTAGATGTAGGTCCTACTTCCAGCGTCCTACTTCCTAACACTGCAGCAGTGGCAGTTAGATTTCAACCTAAGTACTGGAGGGGACAAACCATGTCCACACTATAGCAGCTGTCTATGCTTCTTAACTATGCCTGGTACAGTTTACATATACAAAATTGATAGACTCCATAAATTCTGAAGAATAGAATGTAACTATTGGATGACCACAAGTCAGCAATTAAATTATCATGCGAAGTAACAGAATATGTGTTGCACAAACTACTTGCTCAGGGCTCTCAATGGTCATGATTCTCACTCACCCACAGTGTTTTACTCAGTTCATTTAACTATGTAACTTTCAAAAATTTTAACAAGTCATAAGCTTTCATTTCCTAGTATAGATATATGGCTCCAAGTTTTAGAATATGAATGGAAATGAGTTAGCTATTGGTTGCAAAGAACTTGTTCTATTTGTGGGTAACCTAAACGTCTAATATAAAGAGGTTAAACTATGATGTCATTGTGAAATACCATGCAGAAATAATCATCTAAGTTTAAAGACTGTGTGGCAACCAGGAAGTGTTTGAATTGTAATTAGTGTTGAGAGAACAAAGCAGGATAGCAGAGAGTTTGTGTCCACCCATGTCACTGAGGGTTCTCAATGTGTTCCAACAAGTTCCAGCTTATCCATCCCCTGAACTGCAGATGCACACATGGCTGGGGAATTAGCTCCTTCTTCTTTCCCCAGCATCCCCCATTGACCATGGGGGAGTTGATATGTATATAGCCTATCTCTATCACCCCCAGTGTAGGATAACTTAAAGGTGAGGATATTGTACTGTGTCTCCAGTTTCCTTCGGGCATAAGCTTCTATTATTCAGTAGGTGGACTTCTCAATGGTTTTCTTCACTGTTGCCTTCCCTTCCCTGTTTTGCTTCCCCAGAACCCTAATAGTGTTATCTACACTTTCTTTTTTCTTTTTTTTTTCCAGTACTGGGGATCGAACTCATGCCCTTGTGCATCCAAGGTTGGTACAGTACCACTTGAGCTAAATTCCAAGCCCATCTACACTTTCTTAATAAGCCATCTTCTTGGAAACTTTTTTCTCAGTGCCTGCTTCTGGGAAAATTTAAGTTAATTCCCGGTGAATAGGGTATGTAGACATATATGGATATAGGCTAAGCAAAGAAGGGATACACAGCAATGGTGGGAGTTGAATAAGAATGTTGAGAATGCCTAAGATTTTTCTATTCTGTTTCCCAGTCTTCTAGTAAAGTTGTTACATGGTTTCAAAATATTTCTGTTTGACATTTAAAAAAATTTTTTGAACATGTTTGTAGTACATTATAATTACATTCATCATGAGGAATTGATACATGTACATGAAATTTCTTAATTATTTAATCCCTTTATCCCTCCCTCCTTTGAACATTTTTAAAACAAAAACAAAATAAATCTGTGTACTCCCAATCCACATGCACAAAAAGCTGAAAACAGAAGTGAGAAATAGATTTTGGAGAAATGAACTGCCCCAGAATACTTTACCACAAGTAAGAAAGCAAAAGGCAGTGAGGGGCCTTGAGCCAGAGAGAGCCAGGCAACAGAAATTTACATTGTTTAGTGCCCCCAAAGTTGAAAAGTGCCTTTTGTTCAAAAGCACAAACTTTATAAATGCAAACACATTATTCATTCATTCCTGTTTTTTTTCCTCTTGAGCCAGGGTCTTGCTTTGTAGTGCAGGCTGGCCCTGAGCTCCCTATGTAGCCCATTCAAGCCTCAAACTCACAGTAGTCCTCTTGCCTCTGCCTCCTGAGTGCTGAGATTACAGGAGTGAGCCACCACACCTAGCACTGTGGTGTGTGGTACTGATTGCTGGCGGGCATGAGTCACCACACCCAGCATTGTGGTATGTGGTTACTGGGGATCAAATTTGGAACCTTGAGTTTGCAAGGTAGACACCAGAACCACTGAGCTAAATCCCTGGCCTCATTCCTATTTTTTAAATGAATGTGTTGCTGATCTATTATCCACATAAAGCTTATTTTTAATTTTTAGAGTTGAGTTTAATTATCTTTCTAGGAACAGTATAGCAGGCTGCAGAAGCTAACGTAGCACTTCATTGTTCCATCATTTTCTCCTTAGAACTTCTGGCTAAAAAGAAAGTACACAGAAACACACATGTATATGCACACACACTTGTGCTTCCATATGCAATACTTGTGTACACAAATTATTTCCATTGCAAATGAAATGTAAGCATGAAAGTAAGAGCTAAAAAGATTTAAGGTATAAAACCAAACTATGTGAACATATGATCTCAGTGACAAAGCATTGCTCCCACAATATTACTTTTTAAAATGGGGCAGAGTGGATAGATACTGCCTCTAAAAGGATAAGTGATTTTACTTGAAATGCTTAGTAATTCAACTGACATGTTTTTCTTCTTCATCAGAGAGTGGGTGGAGTAACTTTCTACCAGTAAAATGAGGAAAAGAATGTGCTCCTCACTTCTGTCATCTTTCCCTTAGAAGACTGATAGAAGCTATGTAGTACAGTGTGAGAGAACCCACGTTTCAGATTTGATCTGGGCTCAAATTCGTGTTCGACCACGTATTGTCTAGGAGATCTTGAGTGAATCCTTAACTTCTATTTCATGTTCTTCCTCTGTAAAATGAATGGTAGACTCAAGAGAAACAGTGTTTCATAATATCAAAAGATGGAAAGCAGCCAAGATGTTCGTCAACAGACTGTTGGGAAAAATTACCCAGCAGAGAAAATGAATAAATTGAAGCTACCTATGACAACAAGGAGGAATCTGAGGAATATTAAACAAAGTAAATAAAAGAGTGAAGTTTAAAATAAAACTAAACAATAAGTATTTAGATGTATGAGAGGAAAAAAATACAGAATTCTGGAAGCAGTTGCATGTGGGACAGCAGAAGAATGGGATGGCAAAGACTCCTGGGCAGATGAAGGTCACTGTTTATGTTCTAGCTCTTAGACAGTCATGTGCTTCATTATTCAAAATATAAATGAATAAAATATGAATGAAAACCAAGCATGACTTACAACAATAACTTGAATTACAGATACTTATCAACCCAAATGCTAGTCCATCTGAAGTTGGGGAACAAAATGAAGTAACTAATAGAGTGCCTAACTCGTGGATCTGCTACCAGAATCAAGTGAGAAATGCACATCAAGTGTGTAACATAATGTTTGACCCAGTACATTTTCAATAGATACAGTACAGATCTCAATTTATAGATTATTTCAGAGATTTGAAGTGTCTCATTTACCTAACACATCTCAGTTTTAAAGAAAAAGATTAATGATAAAACTGTCAATTGTCAGCTTTCTGTATATTAGCAACAACTAAAGCAGATCTTTCAGTCTAACTCTGTATGTTTTTTTAGTTGTGTTTTGCAGTACTGGGGATAGAACCCAGGGTCTTTGCACTGAACTACATCTCCAACCCTTATTTTATTTTTTACTTTGTGACAGGGGTCTTGATAAGTTGTCCAGGTGGGACTCCAATTAGCAATCCTCCTGCCTCAGCAAGTGTGTATCACCACACCTAGCTCCAGTCATTCATTTTGTGGAACTGGGGATACAACTCTGGTCCTTGTGCTTCCAAGGTAGGTGCACTACCACTTGAGCTAAATTCCCAGGTCCAGTCATCTTTTTTTTTAATTGAATTGAATTCTTTATTGGTACATTTTATATACAGCTAATAATCACGCACAACATTTGTTTTTTTGTTTGTTTGTTTTTTTGAGACAGGGTCTCGCTTTGTAGTTCAGGCTGGCCCTGAGCTCACTATGTAGCCCAGGCAAGCCTCGAACTCAGCAATCCTCCTGCCTCTGCCTCCTGAGTGCTGGGATTACAGGCGTGAACCACCACACCCGGCACTGTGGTATGTGGTACTGATTGCTGGTGGACGTGAGTCACCACACCCAGCATTGTATGTGGTTACCGGGATGGAACTCAGGACCTTGTACTTGCGAGGCAGGCGCAGGAACCACGGAACTCAATCTCTGGCCCAGTCATTCATTTTTGAGGGACTGATGTGTCTGGTATTGTTTGAGACTGCGATCAGTTTAGCAGATCTGATCTTTGCCATTGTGCAGTACAGGGTGGTGAAGGGATCAACCAACCCTGACAGATATGTTGGTTAGTGATAGTATTTACTTAGTGAAACAGGCTGTTACTCAGTTTTTCATTGGGGAAGCCTCATTGATATAATTACACAAATTAAGACAGCTAAAACATCACGAGGTGATATAATCTTATGAGCCCACTGTCCTAGATACAATCTGTCATTTCTTGAAACGTTGCTACCTCGGGCATGATTATAGATACTTATAAGATGACTAGAACTGTGAAAGCAAAGAGCACTGTGATAATGTGAACATGAGTCACTGACCCCCAGAGAAGCAGCACAACATGGTGAGGTAGAGGATGACATATAAGGCCTTGGACGTTATAGGGTCACAGTCCCAGCTTCATTCCCTGGATAAGTGTTCAGGTCAGGGCTGTGATGAGTGAGTTAGCATGCACTGAGCATCGGAGAGTGCTTGGTACATTATATTCGTTTGATTTTTAAAAATCATGTGTGTATATATATATATATATATGGGGCTAGTCCCCACTGCCATTTTTATACACCACACACAAATATCCTTCCTGTATAAAGGGCGATACATCTTCTCCTCTGATGTTGAGCACTGAATGAAATAGTGAACATGAATTGCAAAGCACAACAGCACACTTGCAAAATTATTATCACAGTTACCTTCAAAACAATCTTAGAGAATGATAAACTCTTTTTTAGTATTCCATTCAAGGAAATGGTGCTAGATGACTTCACACTTAACATCACAAGAGGAAATACTACAAGCTCCACCTTCACTCCCTTATCCCCAGCCTCATACAAGAGCCCTTAACATCCCTCAGGACATGGGCCCATCTCCACCACCCAGAGCCTAACATGCCATAGGACTCACTTGGAACTGACTTTGATGGACACAGGCACAAGACTATGATTACTCCATAGCTGAAGGTTCCAAGTTCTCTATTACCCCATCTTCTTTACTCACCACCACTCCCATTTCCAAAAATCCCACAAGGAACAAATATGACTGGTGAATTAAGTCCACAGACTTGAAAATATCACCTCCTAGTATAAGAAAAGCAATATGTTGGGTACACGACAGGTGTGATCAGCCCCAAATTATTCCTTCAAAGAAAATTGTTGAAGATGTTTGGCTGCAATCTCTTAGAAAGTTTCATTCTACTAATGCCCCTTTAAACATTATAGGTACTTACCTTCATTCCCTACAAAGAAGTATGTGCTTTCACTTTTCACTTAGAATAAATGTGCTCCTAATAGGCTTTTTAAAATTACATATCTCTGAGTCTGTGCTTCATGTGGTGGTCTGGGGCAGAGGGGATGAAGCAATAGCATATGGAAGGTGAATTCCTGACCACCATGGGTCATGACTTTTTAATCTTATTTTTATTTTTATTTTTATTTTTTTTAGACAGGGTCTCGCTCTGTAGTGCAGGCTGGCCCTGAGTTCACTGTGTAGCCCAGGAAAGCCTCAAATTCAGCAATCCTCCTGTCTCTGCTTCCCAAGTGTTGGGATTATAGGTATGAGTCACCATGCCCAGCATTGTGGAATGTGGTACTGATTGCTGGTGGGTATGAGTCACCAAACTCTGTATTGTTGTATGTGGTTTCTGGGGATTGAACCAGGGACCTTGTGCTTGGTAGGCAGGTGCTGGAACCACTGAGCTATATCTCTGGCACTGACTTCTTAATTTTTTTTTTTTTTTTGAGACAGGCTCTTGCTTTGTAGTTCAGGCTGGCCCTGAGCTCACTATGTAGCCCAGACAAGCCTCGAACTCAGTAATCCTCCTGTCTTTGCCTCCCTAGTGCTGGGATTACAGGTGTGAGCCACCACACCCGGTGACTTCTTAATTTTAATTCAACAAAAAAACAGAAATCTATTCTCCACTCAGGTGCTGGAGAGTTTTGTCATGGTAATACTCTCAAACACTGTTGAGTTTGCTTCTTTTCTATTAGAGTGAAAATAAGTAGTAGTCAGTGGTTAAAATGTGTAGCCACTTTTTGTAAGCACTCCTAAAAAAGGCAAAACCAATGTTTGTTTAGTGAAGAATACTTGAACTTTTAATTGTCTGGCTCCAGAAATGTCCAGCAAGGACCCTGTTCCTGCTTGATTGTCAGGGTTGAGGGTGAAGTGTTCCACATCGAGCTTCAAGTCACTCAGACTTGGGGACCAGGGAGAAGAGGAAGCTGGTCTTGCCATCAGCCCCACTCTGTCCCTTTTTGAGTTTGATACTTAAAAGAAGGAAAATGGATTCTATCCCATCTCTTCATCCCCAATATCACATTCCTACTTCTGACATACACATAAGGCACTTTCCTAGTTGGATGCCCTTTCATTTAAATTCATGCTGTCATAATTCTCTTCATTGTTCCTTGTTCTCAGTTTCTTGTTTTCTTGTGGCTGCAGAAGCCAATCAGGTGGTACAGGATGGTGGGCAGTGTGGTGGGAGTAAGGCCTTGTCACTTAAGTGACAGGTCCCACCTAGGTCACCTCTGAAGCCCCTGCCAAAGGGCTCAGTTTACAAGTCATCCATGTCTGACGCTGCTGGCTGGGTGCCTCATTTGTACAGAGGAAAGGAATTCCACAGACTCAGCAATGAAAGCAGCTCAGCTCACAGGCCCTGTTTCCTCTCACAGTGGAATCCTGGGTCTCACCAGTATGACTAACTCAGCTTCACTTGCAGCTTCAACTCTTGTTTTAGAAGAACCATTCAGTTTCTCTCTTTTCCCAGTGGGATGTTGGTGAGAGAAGCCTTTTTAATACTTTGCTGCGCCTGTGGCAGATGTGCGGCAGGTGTATCTATTCTGTGGTTGTCACTGGCCTGCAGAGAGGTGGGACCTGTTCTCTGGATCAGAATGAAGCCCTTGGTCCCTGAACATTGCAAGATTTCCCCTGGTTGCAATGTCCTGCATCCTGAGCTGGGATACTGGCAAACTCAGGAATGCTCCCTTGGCATCCTGATCAAATGTAGAGCTCCACTGTGGCACTAGGAACCTTCACACATATACAGATGCATCCTCCAAACATAGCTGAGTTCTCTAGTAGGGCTTGCTTTGCTGAAATACCCTGTGGCCTTCTCAGGGGCCTGTCAGCATCTGGACCTCAGGTTTTGTTCTCTCCAGTCCTCCTCTTCCCCATCACTGGCCCCATTCAACTCAGCTGGGCTAAAAAACAGCTTCTATGTAACCTTGAGTCCCTTCCTCCCCAATTCGTTTATGATCTAATTTGTTCATAGCATAGTACAAGCCATGAGGGAGAGGTAGCCATTTAGAAACGTGAAGAACAGGCTACTTCATTCTGAAATGAATTTATAAAAGCTTTTAATTAGCACATACTTTTCTGTGTTTGTGAAGTAGTGTGATTTTGTGCGAAGATCAAATCTGGGTAGTTAGCATATCTATTACCTCAAAAAAGGAAGATCAATTTATAGGTAGTGTACAAACACTTATTTAAAAAGAGGTAAATTATATTGATGTCTGTAAGCTCAAAGATGAATGTCCATGGGTTGTTGGAAGTTGAGTGTAAAATGAGGCCCACTGAATGCAGAGAGACAGAAAATACTCTTTTTCCAGAGCCAAGCTGCTCAGGGAGAACATAGGCAAAAATGGAGGCTGTGGATAAGCAGCTGGAGAAATGCGGAGTACTCGGGGTTGACTGTGATTAGGGAGCTGCCTGGTCCAGTAGATTAATATGGCCAAGGAGGAGAGATGACTACAGATAGTTTTGGGCCATCCCCTCCACTGTGGAGAGCAGGGATGTTTTAAAGAGTGATATTGCAGCTGCAAAGCCCCCAGGAGCTGCTCAAAAGATTCTGGATGGGATTCTGGGGGAGGGGAAGTCTGGGCACATGGAGACAGGCGTGGGGAAGGCAGTTGCTGTCCTTGGCAGCTGATGACATGTGATGAAAACCGGAGAGGCGGCACAGATTACCCAGGCCTCAGACTTGCGGAAGTGATAGGACATCTCAGCTCACCAGGACAGGGAAGTTGAGCAACAGAGAAGATTGAATGAAGGAAGGGTGGGGAGTATGAGGTCTTAAGGCTACTTAGCCTCAGTGGGCGATGTCTTGGAACCCTTGGTACGTGACTTACAGTAGAGGGAAGGCTAAGCTGTGCATGGGGGTAGGAGGGTGGTGGGAGGCAATCACTTATCAGGCCAAGGCAGTGGAGGTGTAAGGAGTATTCAACCAAGGGCAAAAGAAATGAAAAACAAACAAAAAACTTCCATGCACTAATGTATAAATCAATGAAGGACTTTGCCAGCCCTCCAGCCCTCCAGCCCTCCACATCTGAGCTTGAAATATTGACAGATTCAGGACAACACTATCTCATTTCGGTTTTATTTTATGTATAATGTGACACTTGTGTATCTTTTACTTAAGGTGGCAAGGTTTACTCGTGTAAAAAAAAGCATGAAATCTGTAGATTCACTAACTCAAATTAAAATCCTGGATTTGTGGCATATCCACACAGTGGGAATATTATTTGGCCTTTAAAAGGAAGGAAATCCTGACATATGCTACAACATGAATGAGGCTTCAGGACACCATGCAAGTGAAATGTCACAGGATAAACACTGTAATTCCATTTGTCTGAGGCACCTAGAACACTCAAAATTATAGCTACAGGAAGTAAAATAGTGTTGGCAGGAGCTGGGGTAAGGGGAAATAAAGATGTTTAATGGGTGTACACTTTCAATTTGAGATGATGAAAAAGTTCTGGGGGTTTCAACACCATGTAGTTAAAAATGCTTCAGATGCTGCATTTGTGTTTTGTAATTTCCTGAAGCTTTTTTTGAAAAATAAGATCTGGTCCTGGTGACTTATGGACTTGATCTTGTACATGTCAACTAATTCTTAGGGTCTTAGTTTCCTCGTCTATAAAAGATCTCTATAGAGATGAACCTGTCTGAGGATTAAATGAAAGCATGTACATATGAGAAGCTCCTAACATATTTCCACATTAGCATATAGAAATTATTCATATTTTAGTTAAATTAAATACACTAAAGTTAGTTTTCATATCTCAAATTCGAATGTCTTTCTTTTAGGGAATCTAGACCAGTGGTGATGAACCTATGGCATGCATGTGTGCCACAATGAGCTGGTTGTTATCACTGAAAGCTATTTGCCATTTACTGACCTAGGCCTACCTTGGCCCTTAGCAGCACATCTTAGCACAGCCTTTACAATCTTGAGGAGGAAATGGTTCAGAGTAATACTTCTGAGCTGCTACACTCAAATAATTTGTGATGGGGGTGTGCTAGAAGTACCCCAAGCATTTGTATTTTTGATGGGAGGAAGGTTCCCCAATGAAGAAGTTGCTTTTCTTATCAAAAGAAGCAGAATATATTCTCTTCTGTCTACATAAATTAGGAGGAAGTTAATTATAACTGACCAGAATACAGGGTCCTTAGACTCACTCTCAAGACCTCAAAAACATAGAGAAGCCTTTTGTAAAAAGCTGATGTTGCAGCAACAGGGATTTTGGTGAGTCTCTGGAAAAAAGGAACATTCCTTAGGAATATGATTGCTACATATTTGATGCTTAAAGTGTTACTGGAACAGGTCCCAAAGCAGAGACAGAGACTTACTGCAACTATATGACAAGATCAAAGCAGAATATGCTAGGAGAATCAATGGAATTTGGAGACCCAAGATGGAGAAGAATTCAGATCAGACAGAGCAGAGAATGTTCTCTTAACCACTCCCATGGCTAAGCATTTTTATTTAGTAGTGAGAAGAATTTGGCAGTTGAGGCCAAAGTGCCTTTTTAAATCATGTACAGTTTGTTGGGTGAAGCCATTGTTAACTGGAAGTAACTGGATTGGTCTTATTTCATAACAGGGGTTCGACCACTCTCAGTGCTTCCTTTGTTATCTTCAGAAAGGACAGGCTCCAGCTATTATTATAGCAAGATACCTGCACAGGGTGGACCTCTTCTGACTGGTGCAGTTCAAATCCTGGTGCCCAGAGTTTCCAGGTAAGTAGCAACCCTCATACAATGTTGTCTGGGTGTGCAGCATGTGTAACAATAGTGCACCACACCCAGAAAGACAATATGCCAAAATATGAAAATATCTTCCTCAGCCACTGTGTCACGTAGAACACGCATGGCCTGGGTTAAGCCAGTCTCTCTTAAGATGTCAGAGCCCTTGGCAGGGTCAGTCACAGGCTGACTTGACCTTGTCATTTTGCTTTCAACTTTCTCAGGGTGTCTTCTTGGAGTCTCCCATGGTCCTTCATTGCCACGGGCGACACATGGTAGTGGAGATGGAAGAAGGGGCTTTGGCATAAGGCAAAATAGAATTGGAATCCCATGTCTACTCCCTCCAATAGCTGTGTGAGCTGATCATGTTACTCAGTCTTTCTGAGCCTCAGAAGATCCAAGAAGCTACCTCCAGTTAAAGGAGAGAGGAGACAACAGGTAAAAAGTCACCAACACTGCCTGGTCCACGTGAGCCACTCCCTAAATGCCAGTTACTCCTCTTACTTCTTCTAACCTCATTTTCCCCAATTCAGATTCTTGCTTCATTCTTTTTAATCCCAGGAACCTGATCATAGGCCCTGACCTCTTTCTCTGATGAATGCTCTTGTTCCCAGACATGCCCATGCTCACACATTTGCAGATTTCTCTGATACACGCCTGTATGCTTACAAAAACTTCATCTTCCTTTGCACAGATCCTCCCTTCACCCACTGTTTTCCCTCTTTTAAAAGAAACAGACTGGCTCCTTCACTTTATGCTTGTTCCAAATGACTTAAAAGTAGGTAAGTGGGTTGCTAATCTTTCACCCTTGTCTAACCAGGCTCTTACCAGGGCATGAATCTTTTTCATTGTATTTTTCAGGGCTAATGTATCTGGTCTGTGGCGCAGGCAGGATGGTTTGTTTTGTGTTCTCATCTCTGTTGTGTGTGTGTGAGGGGAAAGGCACGTGCGTTTGCTTGAACGTGTCTGTTGTCTGTCTTCAGCGCCAGCATCCCTTTTGAATCTGGACCCGGTATGCCATTTGTCGTCAGCGGCCCAGCAGGACAGTTCAGCCCCTACGTGCGCTGTGTCCAGCTGCCCCTTCCACCTCTGCATCCTGCTTGGGAACTTTCTCCTGCGTAGACTCTGCTAATTAACTCGATCTGAACCCTGGTTTCCAGCTACGTGTTCAAATGAAGGAGCTGTGGGGTCGGCGAGGAGCTCCCTGCTTCCTGCCCAAGGAAGATCAGTCTCTTTCCCCCTTTAACTGCAGTCAACTTCCTCTGGGAAGCGGGCGTTCCTCGGAATATGTCAGAAGTCATGGTTAAATATTGGATTTTTTTTTCCTTTTACTTGAGAAGTTGAAACATTTTAAGAAGTGTTGAAAAGCAGGCACTTTCCCCCACGTAATCACGTCTGGCTCACAGCGACTCCTGCTACCTTAAAAGGTGTCCTGTGGTCGGCAGTAGCTTCCTCCCATCAGTACCCTGAGGCCCGTGCGCCTGCAGAGCCCACTTGCCCTCTCGCATGCTAAAATCCAAAGCACGGGGGCCGAGGTCTGCCTGACATTTAGAATCGCAGGATGGGCGGTTGGTCCTCTGCCGCCGCTCTGGGAGGGAGAAGTGGAGGAGGGGGATTTTGGGAAGGAGGTTGGGTAAGACAAGCCATTGCAGGAGCAGTGGGAGGAGCGGCGGGACGCCTGGTGCTTTCTCCACCGACACCGCAGCGCACAAATGGTTGCTTGTTTTGTTCTGGCTAATTTTAATTTTTAAATGTCCTTATAGTTGAAAGAAAACACAGTTTTTAAAAATGACTTAATCTCTCTCCGATGAGATTGCGTTGAAAATCAAGAACCTCGTAAGAGCTCAGAGTCAGAGCTGTGCTGGCCAACAGGATGGAGATTTGGGTTAGGAATCCTCTGCCCTTTGTTGAACGAATGGCCCTTTGAGTATACTGTGATTTGGACTTCGGTTTTTCATTCAGAAGAATGGGAGTTACTCCAGACTGGCAACCCGACTTAACTGAAAAATAAATGTGAAATCTATTTCAATGAAAAGAACTCAATTATTGTGCCTACACGGATGATAGGTAATATATAGGTAATAGTTCTGTGAAGATATCTGATCCCCACAGAATCTCTGGTGTGGGGGGGTCCTCTTATCCCTGCTTAAATGAAAAGGTTTCAAAGTTCAGCAAAATGCTGTCAGGGGATCACAGGAGTGCTGCTTCCTCATCCAGACTCTAGAAGCTTTGCCCTTAACTAACACCTCGGTGCTGACTTTTTTTTTTTTTTTTTTTTTTTTTTTGAGACAGGGTCTTGCTCTGTAGTTCAGTCTGGCCCCGGACTGTGGAACCCAGCCTAACCTCAAACCCACTGCAATCCTCCTGTCTCTGCCGCCCAAGTCCTAGGATTACAGGCGTTTGCCACCATGTCCCACTGCATTAATTTCTATAAATTATAAATTTCAAAAGCAATTCCTGTTTCTTGTGAAAAACGAAAGTCCACGAAACAGTAGGCCCACCTCCTCTAAAAGGGGTGGGCAGTTTGAGGAGCCTCCATGCAGACTTTTTGCATGCAGTGAGGACTGTATGTTTAAACAAAGTGAGATCAGATTGTACTCTGTGAATTGTTCTGCACTGACAGTTACATCTTTATTTTTAGCTCAGAGAGGTGTGGGACATAGCAAGCTGTGTGTCTCTGGGCAAATTACTAACAACTTTGAGTCTCATCTTTAAAGTAGGTCCTATTCTGTTTACCTGCTAACGTTCTGGAAGATTAGAAGTGACAGATGTAAAATGCCCAGCGAAATAATGAACAGTGTTATAATGTCTAATAGACTATTTAAACTTGAGTATATTTTTCATTATTGAACTGTAAATATTTTAAATTGTTCTTTGCCCCAGTGGGGCTGGAGTTCAGTGGTGCAACATCTGACTAGCAAGCAGAAGCCCCTGGGTTCAATTCCTGATATCAAAAAAAAAAAAAGAAAGAAAACAAAATTTTCCCCACTTGAAGATGTGTTGTAGTCAATAAAGGCATTCATGGGTACCATGTTCAGATAAATTCTCAATGGAGTTCATTCCGGTTTTCTTTTTTAAATTAGTGGTTTCCAACCTTGCAAGCACATTAAAATGATTTGGAAAGCTTATTTTTAAAAACCCAATCAATTTTTTAATTTTATTTTTAATTGATACATCATATTTATACATATTTACACAATATAGTCTAATGTGTCCATACATGTACACTTTTAAATTTCATTTTTAATTTATATATATTAATTATATGTTTTAATGGGTATTTTGGAGCTTCTTTTACATATCAGTCCTTGGCTAAGTCTGCCCACATGATCACAGTATTCTGACAAGCCGGAAAATCACTACTTTATATGAGATTCTCTGTGCTTTTGAGAAATAAACAATACAAGCAAGACTGGAATGTATTTCATTTGTTGAATGTGTTTGAATTAATAAGCTTATTGCCTGTTCCTTTTTGACTTATGATAATATTTAAAGCATATGTATAATGACAGCAGGTAAATAAAAATAAATCACATGATAAGCATGATGAATTATAAAGTACAGTGTATATTTTTTGTCATAAAAATAAATGTCATTATACAAAATATTTAGAAAAATTTAGAGGAGAAAACAAGTCACTCATAATCCTTACTTTATGCATACATTTATATATTGATATATTTTACATATAAAGATTTGCTTATGTGCTATCATTGTTGTATTCCTGTCCCTCTATAAATATACTCTCAAACAATTTCGTACTCTCTTTTCATTAGAGAATAATTGTGCTACAGAGAAATTGGCTTCAGGCTCAGATCTCAGCAGCCAAAGGAACTTGCTGCTTCCTGGCTAAGTAAATTTATATTCCTTGTTACTTTGATACATGCACTTGGGTTGGGTAATTCAAGGGAATGTTTCTGTGAGAACAGGGATTGGCTGGGAGTGAAGAAAAGATAATATTTCCACATGTACCTGAGAGCTGGATTAGAGTAATGTGCCCTCCATAGTGTAGGTCCCACTTAAGACTGTCTTTGTAGAACCTTTGCGACAATGAACAAGCAACAGGCCACAGGGGCTGCTTGCACAGGCAGCACAAGTGGCTGGAGACAGAATTTCCATGTGCCTTTCCCTTCCATATTCACATCCAGCTTCTTTAAAAAGAAAAAAAAACAGTTAAAAATAATCTGTTCATAGTTTAAAGCAATCTGTTCTTTAATGATAACAACTACGCATTATGGTCACTTCTCTGGAATAGGAGCTGAGTTTATATGTGTCTTCTCATTTGCCTTATTTAAACATTTATCTCTAATGATAACTGTCCAAATAAACAGAGAGTTCTTGGCTCCTGGAAGCTGGCTGACACATCAGCCCACAGGCATGTGAAGGAACCAAGGACAAGCAGTTTGCTTGATGCCAGCCACAGGCAGGTGTATTTGAAGGAACACATGGTAGGAAAGACCTTCTTAAGCAGCGCCTGAGGGAAATCACCATACTTACACAGGGATTCCAGGGAAGGAAGGCAGATGAAAGAGCATTTTCAAGGGCTGAGGAGACACCTGTACCAGTGTGTGGGAAGAAAGACAATCCAGACGCAGTTCTGGAGGGAGTTTAGCTAGAGTAATACCATGGCCAACAGTGACTCATTTACAAGGGTCCCACAACAAACAGGCTCAGAAGGGTCTCCTTGTCTTACCTTTCTGGACATCAACCCTGTGGGACCTATAGGATGAGGTTTGGGACAGTGGCATATGTGCCTCCCATGCCAGCTAGTGCCTTTGGTTAACTCCAGGGGTCTCAGCCTCTGGCCTGCACTGCATGACCTGGGAAAATAGTACATTTGTACCTACCATTCTAAGGAATGAAAGGCAAAAAAGGAAGATGCCATTTAAAAGTAGGCTGCCCCACCCCCCGCACTTGAGGCAGGCCAGGGCTCCACAGGAACAGCTTGGGACAAAAGGAGGAATGGAGAATGGTCCATTGTTAGAAGAAAGGGTGTTTATGATGATGAACTCTTGGTAAGAAAAGAGTTAAAACACCTGGCGGCAGCACTTCTCTGTTGAAATCCTCCTGCTTAGCACATACTCATCAGTCATAATCACAGTGACCAAACATCACACATGATCAAAATAAATCCTTGAGGTAAGATCCTTTCCTTTCTCCCATGAGCCTTGACCCATCTCCTGTACAAGTTAATGTGTACCAGTTTCTATGTAAGGCTAAGTGGCCTTCCGGGATGCTGAAGGAAATGGTCTTGTCAAGAGACAGCTTTAAGCATGTAATGTTCAACACAGTAGAGGTGTTTCTGGAAGGCTTACAGGGTGCCCGATGATCTGGAAAAATATATTCTTGAGATGATTGAATTTATACAGACCCTTTTCCCCACATTCTTATACCCTCATCTGACCCTAACCTGTCACGCTGACTGCATCATTCCTCTCATGGAAGCTGCCCCCTTCCTCTCCTGACAGTATTCGGAGCTGAACAAACTCTTGCCTTCATCTTTACTTTTGTCTTGATAAATTCTTTTACCACCCATGACTATTGATGTGCTGTCTGGTGTGGCAAAGATTTAGAGTAAAATGTGTGTACCACACATAACCCACCAATGACTCTCCGCTCAAGTTCTCACATAAACATTTCCATGTAACTGTCAGCATGAAGAGTGAAGGCGAGCAGCCATCTACACCCCTTATCCACTACATATCTTGTTATCTCTCATTAAATCTGCTTTCCGAAGGATTTGTGCCATTTTGCTACAGGTAAGTCCCATTAGGCTTAGACTCTTACTTATTTCCTTTCTTCACTTAATACTTGCAGATAAATCTTTGTCACTTTTCTGTATTTTTTCCTCCAGTGGACAGTGAGCTCTGAGGGTATGAGAATAGATCATACAGCTGGGTTGATCACTGTCTTGCCTGTGTACCAGGAACACTGAAAGAATTTAATACATATGTGGTGAATTAAAGAATAAAAGAAAAGAACAAATCAATAAATGAATAAATGGAATTAATATCCCTTACACAAAGTTCTTAGGACCAGAAGTATTTCAGATTTTGTGGGTTTTTTTGTTTTTTTGTTTTTTTTTTTTGAGAAAGGGTCTCACTTTGTAGTTCACTAGTAGTTCAAAGTGAGCCCTGAGCTCACTATGTAGTGCAGGTAAGCCTTGAACTCAGCAATCCTCCTGCCTCTGACTCCCGAGTGCTGGGATTAGAGAGTGAGCCACCACACCCAGCTCAGGTTTTGCTTTTTAAATTTTAGAATATTCATATATCTTCAATATAATCATAAAATTCATGTATATATCATACACACCTCATGAACAGAGCCTAAAAAATTATATATATCTTAAATGACTTTAAAAATATTTTATTGAGGTTTTTTTTTGCATGAAAATGTGTTTCTAGAACCATCAAGCAATGGCATGTTGGAATTAATAAAGTTTTAAATTTTGCAGCATTTTGGATTTTCAGATAAGCTCAACTTGTACTAATATTCTTCTCTTTCACTGTATTTCCAGCTCCTCCCTGTATAACTTGGGTCACTACATGATTATTACATACCTACGAAGACACTATGATCTCAACAGGGAAGACACCTAGAGAGCCATTTGCTCCAGCCCCTCATGGTCTGGCCCCTCAGCCTCCTCTCTGTTCTTTGTGACATCTTCTAACCAAGCCAAAGGCCTTTCAGATCAAAGTCTTTGCATGGCCGTGCCATTTGTCTTTCTCTTGTCCCCGTCTTTGACACCCACCCATGTCTGTATTAAGGACACTTCACATATGCCCCTATAATGCTTTATCTTTGATCCTTATTCTTAGCTCACTGGATTATAATTACATACTTCATTATTCATCAATTTAGCAAATATGCACCAAGCACCCATGATGTCTTAGCCACTGTGCTAGGCCCTGAGGTTACAGTAGTATACAAAATAGGTCTAATCTCCACCATTTGGAGCTTACCTTTTAGTAGAGAGAGATAAGCAATTAACAAAGATTCACCTTTGCATGTTCCACATGAATAAGAGAAATGAAAGGGGAAAGAAAGATGGAGAAGAATGAAGCTGGGAGCAATTTCAGATTCAGCAGTCAGGAAGCACATCCTAATAAAGGAACATTTACTTAATTAGAGACATGATAGAATGGAGAGAACAAACCATGAAGCTCTCTGGGGACAAAGAGGCTGGACTACTGAGCCTGGAAGAAGCCAGTGTGGCAAGAGCAGGGAGATCACATTGTCCTTTAGCTTGGTCCGTGAGCTCCACAGTTCAGAGTCAGATCTGGTACTTTACTACATGCTTCACATCGTTCAGCTTCACGTGATTGTTGTAGAGATAAGAGATGGAATCTATTTACATCAGGGAGGTTGAGTATCTTGTCCAAGGTCACACAAAGCTAATTTCTGAGATAATCAATCAATTAAGGTAGCATGATTTTTGGATCATTCACTTGTGAACTCCTATTCGAGCTAATCTTATCCCCTTCTGCCTTTCTTTTTCCCAAGCATGTGCTTCCACTGAGCTACAACCTCAACCACTGATTGATTGATTGATTGATTATGTCAAGGCCTCACTAAGACTCCCCACCTGTCCCATAGCAGTGGGATGATCTTGTTACTGAGATATAAGCATAGAGGTGAATGAAGGAACAGATTTAAATTTTGGCCTCAGTTCAGGAAATTTTCAAATAAAATGACAGACTCTACTCCATATTTTTCTCTGGATCAGTATAATAAAGTCTATTGAAATATGTGCAAGAACCAATTACTATAAAAAGGAAGACATTGCCGGGTGTGGTGGCTCACACCTGTAATCCCAGCATTTGGGAGGCAGAGACAGGAGGATTGCTGAGTTCAAGGCTTGCCTGCTACATAGTGAGCTCAGGGCCAGCCTGAACTACAAAATGAGACCTTGTCTCAAAAAAAAAAAAAAAAAAAAAAAAAAAAAAAGGAAGACTTTGCCAAAGAGTCCTTGACCCATGAACTTTAAAACTGATTGAAGAAAGTGCATCTCACAGGAAGGAGCCTGGTAACAAAAGACAGTTGTGTCTAACAAGGAAACACCCAGAACTTTTCATGGAAAGTGGCAGCACAGTCTTGGAAAAACCCTGTAATGTTCCTTCCAAGACACAGATGAGGTAAGATTGTTGGTGCTCCCACTGGGGTGAGCACTGACAGGAGTTCAGAGTCACAGGGAGGACAGCAGCACATACCTAAAGAATCAAAATAGGCCTCCAAAATCAATAGCTATTGATTTATGAAGAGAATATCGGAACACAAAGATGTTCTGGCTGATGGCACATAGCCTAAGCACCAAGTCCTACAGTATGGATTAGGAAGGAAACATGGAATGGAAATTTGTTAACTTGCTCTTTGTGATATCTGACAAGATCAAACCCTTATTCAGAAGGAATATGGAATTTGCAAAGGTGACTAATTCAAACCTTGATAACTGCTAAAAATACCCTGAAAATTCCTTTAAAAAGAACAGCATCGGCCTTTTGCATTTCTATCTACTTCCCTCTGGAGATTCTGTAGAAAAGAAATCAAAGCCACTGAAGAAGGCAGGAAGTAGCCTTTATCCTGTGATCTCACCCCATCTCACTTGGGGCTTTAGTGCCTAAAGGGAGGCCTCTTCCCTGAAGTGATAAGAACTGCTTTCTTGAAGATCTGAGCAGTCTTTGGAGCTTCTGCTGGTCAGCAGAGGATGTTGGCTGCTTGACCAGGAGCCTGAATCATAATCTCTAGGAGATTCCTGTGGCTAAAGTTGTGAAGAGTTGAAATAAATGTAAAACCATAAATGAACACATCCATCAGACTCAAGGAAAATGGGTGGATTAGGGAAGATAGTTGGCATGTCCCTCACAGCATTACACAGACTTTAATACCAGACTAAATATCTTTTCTTCCCCTTAATGTTCCTTCTAGATTTGTTGTGAAGATCCTGATACTTTTATCAGGAAAGGATGTGTGAACATCAAACCCTCCCAGGAGATGGAATCCATCTAAATATATCAGGACTAAAGTAACACCCAGCATGACAAACCATGAAAGGGAAAGAAAAGTATGACATCTTCCTAGATTTGATCTGGAGACAGCACAATTAAATTCAGGTTGTAACACCATTAAAGTAGAGTTGATTGCCAGAAATCCAGTCACTCTGAGCTACATGGATCATGGTGCGAACTTTGTGGATTTGAAGCACAATTCCGGGTGTGTGTGTGTGTATGTTAAGGAAGAAATTAACAGGCAGTAGTCAATGGTTTTGTGTCTGCCACTAACTAGACAATCTCTAGCATTTCAAGTCAGGATTTTGGAGCCCAGGCCATCCAATCTCTTAGGTTAAACACACTGGTATTTATAAAACTAAAGAATTCAAGGGGCCAGGGATTTAGCTCAGTGGTTCCAGCACCTGCCTTACAAGCTCAAATTTGCAAGTTTGATTCCTGATACCACATGCCACAGTTCTGTGCTGGGCATGGTGGCTCATGTCTGTGATTCCAGCACTTGGGAGGCAGAGGCAGGAGAATTGCTGAGTTTGAGGCTTGCCTGGGCTGCACTGTGAACTCAGGGGCAGCCTGAACTACAGAGCGAGACCCTATCTCAAAAAAAAAAAAAAGAATTCAAGGAATTTAAACCTAGCTGAGAATACTGGCTGATTTTCAAAATTGAGAGCATAAGAGAAAGAGGAAATACAAAGTACACTGGTACCTCAGTTCATAAACATAATTCTTTTGATGATTCTGGGGAACAGGACTGTGGTCTTGTTTGTCACCCCATACAGAATTCACCAACAGAAGAGAAATGTTGCCAAATGCTTCTGTTTGTAAACCAAATGGATATAACTGTATTTTATACTAAAAAGTAAAAAGTATTAATAATGGAGATTTCAATTATAAACAAAAATAGGCATATAGAGAGAGCATTCCGGTGGAGAAAATAGCATTGTAGAAAACGGAATCACAATAAGGTAACACTTCACACCCATTAGGATGACTCATACAAAAAAATTATCGCTGGGCGTGGTGGCTCACGCCGTTAATCCCAGCACTCGGGAGGCAAAGACAGGAAGATTGCTGAGTTCGAGGTTTGCCTGGGCTACATAGTGAGTTCAGGGCCAGCCTGAACTTCAAAGTGAGACCCTGTCTCAAAAAAAAAAAAAAATTAGTGTCGGTAAGGATTTGCACAAAATGGAACCCTTGGTGGCTCCTCAACCAGTTAAAAATAGAACTATCATGTGATCGACAAATCCACTTTTGAATGTATATCCAAAAATAATTAAAACCAGAATCTGAAGGAGATATTTGCATATTCACATTCATGGTAGGATTATTCACAATAACTACTACATGGAAACAATCTAGTGCCCATTGATAGATGAATCCATCAACAAAATGTGGAATACCATTAAGCCTTAAAGGAGAGAAATTCTGACACATGCTACAACATTGATGTATCGTAGGGACATTAAGTAAAAGAAGTCAATCACAGCCGGCAAATATGGCATGATTCCACTCATATGAGACACCTAGAGTTGTCATATTCATAGAGACCGAAGGTAAAATGGTAGGTGCCATGGGCTGGAGGCAGGGTTAAAGGGTTATCAATTAGTAGATACAGTGTCACTTTTTCAAGATAAAAGAGTTCTGTGCGTGGATGATGGTGATGACAGCACAACAATGTGAATGTATTTGAAAATAGTTAAGATGCCAGTGGGTTGTGGCTCATTGTGGAGTACACACCTACTACCTGTGAGGGCCTATATTAGGTCCTTAGAAAGGAAGGAAAGAAGAAAGGAAGGAAGGAAGAGGGGAGGGAAGAGGAAAGGAGCAAGGGAAAAGGGGAAGGAAGAAAGGAGGAAACAGGAAATTTTTGTGTATTTTAATACAATAATGGAAAGAAAAAAAACACGGGGTTGATTCAACAGAAAAGAAAGCCAGGTGTTAAGAGCTGGAGGGAAGAGGAGAAGTGAAGAGGATGAAGGGAAAGAGAAGGGAACATATAAAGAATTATGATGTATTATGTACATGTATCAACTGCCTGTGTTAAATTTAATCTTTATGTACTGCAAACAAACACTCATTTTTTAAAAATCTGTTTAAGTTTGAAAAAAACAAGAAAGGAAAAAGAAGGCCAGATGTGGTGGTACATGCCTATAATCTCAGCACCTGAAAGGTTGAGGCAAGAGGGTCACATGAGTTCTAGGCCAGCCTGGGTACATAGTACGACCCTATGAAAGACAGAGGGAGAAAGAGACAGACATAGATGGAGAGAGACGGGAGGGGGAGGAACAGAAGGTGGGGAAGAGAGAGAGTGAGCCGGCATAGGAGATAAAAGGAAAGTCAAAGCCAACAACAAAGATCACATTAATCATGCAAAAGCACATCAAATACAAACTTACCTTTCAAAAGCTGCTTGTACCATTTAATGCTCTGTATCATAATTTTTAAGACAAAAAGTATTGACAAAAAGTTGTGCTTTTTAAACTCCACCCTCAGTCCTCAGGTTTAATTACAGCATTGGCACTTTGTGATAAATAAATGGGTTTGGGATTGCAGTTTGGTTATCCCATCTCTAAAAAGTTCATCATCACTGGTCTATGCCAGTAAGATGTGAGAGCAAGAAAGAAAGAAATTCAAGGTAGGATACCTATGGGGAGAGGTGAAATTTTCTCAAAAAGTATACACCAAGCATCATAGTCATATTTGGTGTCAGTAAATTTTATGCTATATAATATATGATGTGTGGGAAAATCCCTAGGGCTACTGTACTTTTGAGGTGTGTGGAAAGAGGCAGACAGATCCTTATCCCATTGCCCATGGCTCAGCAGTCCCTTAAACAATGGTGTATTGAGTATTGGGCACTGATGCTGCCAGTCCTAGACAGCTCTGCAGGGCAGGATGTGAGGAAAACCACCTTGCATTCACTCCTTCCCTCTGGTGTCTCTGTCAGGATTCCCCATCAGCCATGGTGTAGCCATGTGTCTCATGTCATCCAGTGGCTCATTAATTTCAGGCCACATCAGTTTCTGCTGGAGGCTCTAGAAAACACAGATTGCTGGACCCCATTCCAGAGTTTCTGCTCCTGTGGGTTAGAAGCACGTTGAGAGGCACTGAAGTTACCTGCGCAAGGCAGGCGCCCAGCACAAAGAGCTGGAGAAAGATGGAGTGCGGGTCTGCAGACACAAACTATCTGATGACGTACAGGTGTTTTTGTGCCCTGTATCAGCGTCACACGTTTTGCAGAGCTCAGTTTTCTCACCCAAATGTGAGATTTATAAGATCCCATCTAACCCATTCATGATCCTATGGACCCCAAGCTGCAGAATCTAAAGCCCCAATATCTATGTGGCCATGCTTTGACAGGTGAGGCCGTTACAAATACTGAAGACAGAGCAGTGGTCCACTGAATTATGTACTGCATTCATGTGGATGACTTCTTATGTTTTCTAATTGCGTTTCCTGTCAGACTTAAAGCCATTTGGAAGAGGAGTCATAAACATTTGACTTTTCCAAAACATTTCTCCATAGATGAAAGAAAACATTCACTGCATCAGATAAACTATATTCTAAAATACAGAAGGACCTTTTTGGTACTAGGGATCAAACTCAGGATCTTGTGCTTGCCAGGCAGGTGCTGCACTACTGAGCTAAATCCCCAGCTGCCACGTTTCTTATAATTTAAAAATGCATTCATAAAGAACTGAAGGCTTGAGTTTATAACTACTGCGAAGAATACTGAGAAGGTTGTTACATTAGCTGCCACTGCAGTCTGCTTTCTTCCTGTCCCTGTGTTATTTTTCCTTGGACCTAGAGAGTGGCAGAATATTAGGCAATGCAGATAAATATGATGAAGAGACTAAAAAAAGGATTTTTTTTTTTGAGCTAGGAAGAAAAATAACTTTCCCAGTAGATTTTAAGTTTTTCTAGGAACAGCCTGATTTTATATTGGGGTGGCAGAGAGTAGCAAGAGGAGAAAGAAATGTTGCCCATTTATTGCTTCTCTTGCTTTCCCCAGCCAGAGACAAAATAAGGGACTACTGGTTCCTGGAGCCATCGTATATCAGCTCAGGAATGTAGTTAAATTTTCAGAAATTCTCCAGATTGCCTTTAAATACATCCTTTATTAAACATTAATTATACACATATCAATTAAATGAATCATTGTTTTTATTGTAGTCTTTGTTTTGTTGTTCAGTGGGGTCAAGCTGGCAGGAGGGTAGTGGGGACTCATGAATCAACATACCAATTCTTGGTTGAGGGAGGAAGCTTCTTTATTGTGCATAGGTTTTTTTTCTTTTATAGAGGATGGGAGGCAAAAGGGAGCATGTCGCGAGAAGATAGGTGGGCTTGTGCTGACGTGGTTTGAAGTGATTGGGTTAGCTGTGTGATGGGGCTGTTTTTGATTGGAGGCTATCTTTGTGTGTGTTATGAGGGTATTGGTGCTGGGTAACATTTCCCCCTACATATACATGTATAAGGGAGGTGAGAGGCTGTGCCTGTTTTAGGTTGTCCCCAGCATTGAGGATCTTACCCGTCATTGGATAGCCAGCCTGTAATAGAGGTTAGTGGCGAACGTGCTGGGCCTGTCTTAGGTTGTCCTTAGTGCTAAAGATCTTACCCATCTTTGGCTTGCCAGCCTGTAACACATCATCTCGTGACTGTGCCTGTCTTAGGTTGTCCCCAGCACTGAGGATCTTATGTATCTTTGACTAGCTAGCCTGTTAGATGTATGTGCAATAAATTTGTCCAGGCCAGACTTGAACCTCTTGTGATTTATTATTTTGCCTCCTAGTAACACCTAGTGCCTCAACTGATAGTATGATATTTTTGTGATTTTGATTATATCTTTTTGGCCCTCCTTATATGTAGCACAAGCAGAATTGTTAAAATGGTGCCAAAAAAGATTATCATGTAAGGGGAGGTTAATATCAGACCTCATAACCACATGGACAATTTGTTCCAACCTTAGGTGACTCCTTTTTACAATGTTTGCCAAACATTTTCTACAGCAAGGAGGTCTAAAGAAGTGGAGTTAATGGCTAAGATAGTTTGGGTGAGTTTAGCCAGATGGGAACTAAATGAGGGGTCCCAAGTTTTCCACATATACTATTCCAAGGCTTTAGAGGTGTTTGTTGAGGGTATCCAGAGGGGCTGGGGTTCTTCCTGTGGAAAAATACAATATACTTGCCCTAATGTAAGGAGAGGTGCTGGGTCTCTCCATTGATGGGGTAGGGGATCCTTCCATTGTATTAAAGGCAGAGGAGTAAGGCAGGAAAACGGGCTCCCATGGCAATGGGTGGCCGTTTGGCCATTTTCATCGAAAGTGAGGAAATTGAGAGTAAAACAGGCCAAAGCAAGTTTGTTGCATGGGGTAGTGGGCCATGGGGAAGGGGGTTGATTTTTGAGGAGTGTTTTTAGAGTACAATTGGTACATTCACAATCGCTTGTCCCTGAGGATTATAGGGGATGCCTGTTGAATATTGTATTTTGAAGACAGCTAGAAAATGAGCTTTTTTTTTTTTTTTTTTTTTTTTTTTTTTTTTTTTTTTTTTTTTTTTTTTTGAGACAGGGTCTCACTTTGTAGTTCAGGATGGTCCTAGGCTCACTAGGCAAGCCACAAACTCAGCAATCTTCCTACCTCTGCCTCCCCAGTGCCAGCACTGTGGTATGTAGTACTGACTGCTGGTAGGCATGAGTTACCATGCCCAGTATTGTTGTATGTGGTTACTGGGGATCGAACCAGGGATCTTGTGCTTGCCAGGCTGGCGCCGGAACCACTGAGCTAAATCTCTGGCCTATGAGCTAACGTTTTAGAAGTTAGCTCATTGTTGGTTTTAATCTTGTGAGGGATTCCCATTTGGCAAAAGCAACAAAAAAGGTGGGAGATCACTTGTTTGGGTTTTTTGCCACTGAGTGCAGAGGCACAGACAAAACCCAAGTAGGTATGAGTGGTGACACAAAATATTTAAGGTTTTTAAAGGAGGGGTCATGAGTGACGTCCATCTGCCTGAGGGAATTGGACTTTAACTCTCTGGGGTTTGTACCCTGTGCTGTGAGGGGCCCCAGAGGTAGGAGCGGGCCGTAGGAGGAGCAAGCTTAGATTAGTTGTTAACACTGTGATGGGGACAAAGAGGGGAACATCTGTGAGAGGCTGAAGGCAGACTGATGGAAGAGACAGTCTCTATGGATGGCTAATGGGAGTTCTGCAATGGGATCTGGTCGGGCTTAGAGGGCAGAGACTGAGGGGCCCTTGATGGAGACTAAGCCATCAATGATTTGATTAACCTGTGTCAGTGGTCCAGGTAGCTGGGAATGGGCTCTTAAGTGTTGTATATAGAGGGTTTCTATGCATTGTTCTAAAAGTTTTTGAGCCTGAAGAAGCAAACTGTCCATAGGTCTAACTGGCATAGATTTTTTTGTTGTTGTTGTTGTTTTTTGAGACAGGGTCTCACTTTGTAGTTCAGGCTGGCTCTGAGCTCACTATGTAGCCCAGGCAAGCCTTGAACTCAGTAATCCTCCTGTCTCTGCCTCCCGAGTGCTGGGATTATAGGCATGAGCCACCATGCCCGGCACTGTGGTATGTGGTATTGATTGTTGGTGGGCGTGAGTCTCCATGCCCAACATTGTATGTGGTCACCAGGGATCGAACTCGGGACCTTGCGCTTGTGAGGCAGGCGCCGGAACCACTGAGCTAACCCTCCTGCCCTATCTGGCATAGTTTTGATGTAGGCAAATGGGAGTCCTGGGAGGAGATCAACCACGTATTTGCTGTTGATAAAAAGGTTACCAGGTTCATGAAAATCTTGTAGGCCAAGGATGATGGCCACCACTTCTTTGAGTTGTCAGAGGAGTTGGTGGCTTAAACCCCTCTGGGACCACCTCTTCACCCATTAGCTGGAGTCACCCTGATTGTCACTGGGGAAAATTTAGCCCCTTGATTTTAGAAGATATGTCTAGTAACTTGCTTGGTCGTGACCTTCTTGAGGCAATGGGTGCAGTCCTCACTACTGACAACGTAGAACAGCATCCCCAATACTAAAGGCCACTACTAATCTCCTTCCATCAATCCCCATTCAGCTGCATTGGACCTCAGACACCCCTGTATGGGTTGAGCAGTGGTTCTTACCTTTATTTAAGTTTGAGGTGCTCCACCATCTTATTAACCAAGAATTACAGGCCCATCACATTGAGCCCACCACAAGTCCATGAAATATGCCATCTTTGTAATTAAAAAAAAAGACAGGCAGTTTTCAGTTCCTCCATGATCTTAGGGCAATCAATGCGACCATGAAATCCCGGGGAGTACCCTAACTGGGACTTCCACTCCTGTCAGCCATCCCACAGGGACAATATATTGCCTCCTTAGGTATCAAGGACTGCTCCTTCTCTATCCCATTATATGAGGTGATGCTTTGCCTTCACTATACCCCTCTCAAAGGTCAGGGGCCTGCTTTAAGATTCCACCAACCCCTCTGACCCATGGGCCTGGGACTATAGGCCAGTTGCGAAGAATCTCTTCTTTACAAAGGATGATTTTATCTGTTCTGGTCAAAGAGAAGTTTAAATTTTTTGTTTGCACAAAATAGAGTAAGTTGTGGTTTAAAGGTGTCTATAGGTGTGGTCCAATATACCTGATGAGGAGACGTTGGTTAAGGGCTTGTGTAGCAGGGGTGTTCCCTTTGAGTGGGGCTAGGAACTGCCCCACTGTTAGTTTGAAGAGGCAGGGTCAGAAGCAGAGGGGGGAGTGGAAAGAGGGGGGAAGGGGGAGCCATCTTTATGATAGCTGGCGTGGCAGTTGCGTTTCCAGTGGCATCTTTTTGCACACCGCGGGGCAAGGGGTGGAGGGCCGTGGAGGGGCCATAGAGGAAGGATTGGGGTGTGTCTTAGCAGGTAAGGGGGGCATGGCTTGGTAGACAAGGGGGCTAGGGGTGGAATGGAGGCCAAGCGCAGTGGGCAGAAGGCATAAACATGACCTGGCTGACGGCAGTGCAAACACAAAAGAAGTTGGCGTTGAGGGGTGTTAGCGCTGCACTGAATGTGTCAGCAAATCGTGAAACCGAAACTGAGGCTGCGGGAGCTCCGATGTCTTTGGTAGCAAGAATCCAGCTATCAAGGGATGCTTGGCGCAAACAGGTGATAGCTGACTGGTAATTTTTTCAGACCCTTCAAAAATAAGGTCTTTGATCATACAGTCACAAGCACCTGGGTGAGCAACTTTGGGGGTAACCGCCTCTATGACGAATTGACAAAAGTCAGGAAAGGTCTCACTAGTCTTTTGGACAAGTTTAGACCGAGGGACTATGCTGCGGCGTGAGGGCATTTTTTGCTAGGCTTGGAGGGCACAATCGTGAACCTGGCTGAAATAGGGTTGTTTAAATGCAGCCTGAACAGTGACTTGAATATGTGGGCCAACACTTTTGAGCTGGTCCGCTGTTATTGGAACGGGAGGCTGTGCACCCACGTTAATGCAGGCTCGCTGTTCACACTCATCAGAGAACATGGCCTTAAAGACCAGGAAATCTCCAGGCTGTAAACAAGTACACGCAAGGCCTAGCCAGTCTTTAGGGCAGTTGACCCCTTGTGCAAAATTATCAAGTAGGGCCAGGGGGCTTTGAGGATTGTGATTGGCGACTGCTGCCTGAAGGTCTTTCCACACCTTAGGGCTAGAGGGTGCCCATATACCTGACCTCCGGGTTGGGTGTAAACAGGGAAGGCCTTGCACAGCGCACAGCAAGGGGGTGGGAAGGAAAGGGTTACTAACGGGGTGGCAAAGGGCCTGCATTGCGTGGGGGTTGCAAGTGGCGCAAAGGTAGTGGGGGGGAGGCTCATGGTCAGCGTCATCTTCCGGGATGGGGCAGGAAGAGGGAAGGGGAGGGTGTAGTCCACCAGGTTTGTGTGGCACATGTAGGTGGAGCATCGGGAGAAAAAGCCAGTGGAGACGCTGAGGGGCGGGAGACGCAGCTGAGGTGGTTCGGCGCCATTTTGAGAGGATTCAGCACCAAATAGGACGTTACCCATTTAGGAGAGGGTCCTAACGTGAACAGACAAGCAGAGTACAGAGACTGAAGAGGAGAAGGAGAGAAAAGGCAACGATAGCACAGAGGTATGTGGGGTGTTGCGGGGTGGGGGGGACGACAAACAGGTGAGCAACAAGAGAAATGAGTAGAGGAAAAGAAGAAAAACAGCGGCAGGGGAGGGCTGTAGCAGGGCCCTGCCAAACATGGAACCCAGGGGGCCCAGTCACCGGCCCGGGGGTCTGAGGCCAGGGATCCTGAAGGGTCGGAAAAGGAAAGGTGGACCAGACAGACGGGGGTTCAGTGGCACTGAAAGGAGTGGTCCACAATGGATGGAGTACTCACCTAAGAGGGGGGAGGATTACCCGCAGCAGTGTCCCACATTTGAGTGGCAGTTGTTGTCTTTGTTGTGGTCTTTGTTTTGTTGTTCAGTGGGGTCATGCTGGTGGGAGGGTAGCGGGGACCCAAACACCAATTCTCGGTCGAGGGAGTAAGCTCCTTTACTGTGCATAGGGTTTTTTTTTTTTCTTTTATAGAGAATGGGAGGAGGAAAAAGGGAGCATGTCGCGAGGGGATAGGTGGGCTCTTGGTGAGGTGGTTTGAAGTGATTGGGTTAGCTATGTGATGGGGCTGTTTATGATTGGAGGCTATCTTTGTGTGTGTTGTTATGAGGATATTGGTGCTGGGCAACAAATTATATTAAAATAAAGGTATTAAATGCTCAAAACATAACTTTGTAGTTATACATTTAACTGTCATGTTTTCAAGGTTATTTACATCTATTATATCTGTATTGCAGAAAAACTATAAATGATAGTCTACTACCTGTGTCTTACATGACAGTATGTTCAGTGGCCTTATGATGGTAGCTTGAAACTGGCCATGGTGGAAGAGTTTATACCCAGAAAATTGGTAAATGCTGCATACCATGGCTTTTATCCCCTTACCACCAGAGTAGATATTAAATAGTTACTTGTACATCGCTGCAAAAGACTCTAAGTTTCTCATCAAGAGACTTTCTTATGTTTTCACTGAAATTAGAGTGCTGTCAGCCTCTAGTTTAGTGATCTCTAAGCATAGATATTCTCAGAAATGTTCGCTGGACTCACATTTGCAACCCAAATGTCTACTGTGGTACCCTGTCATTCCGTAGTTTGAATTATGAGCTCTTTAATTTTGATGACATACAAATTATCTATTTTTTTCTTTCATTGTTGTGAATCTGATATTACATATAAAAAGAGTTTGCCTAAACCAAGTGCGCAAAGACTTGCACCTATGTTTTCTTCTAAGAGTTCTATAGTTTTAACTAATAAAGTTAGGTCTGTGACCTATTTGCAGTATACAGAAGAGGCCCAGCTTCATTCTTTCCTATGTGAGTATCCAGTTGTCCCAGCACTATTTCTTTTTCTTTTTTTTTGGGTACTAGGGATCAAACTCAGGCCCTTGTGCATCTAAGGTTAATGTGGTGCCACTTGAGCTAAACCCCCAGCTCTTCCAGCACTATTTCTTTAAAAGAATTAAACTGTCTTGGCATGGAGTAGATCTTTATATATTATCTTAGATTTTTATCTGATGTGACCTCCAATTTCTGGAAACATCTGTTTATTGTTTTTCAGCATATCTTGTCCCATGGCTCTAGCTCTTGCCATTTAGGCCTTCCTATAGGACACCCATCTCACACATACTGATATATTCTGATAGACAGAAGCCATTCTCTAATCTCTGTGTGCATTGGTTAGGATAGAGAAGTACTCTGACAAATAAACCCCTGCATCTCAGTGGCCCAATGCAATTGCTCAGAGTGAGTTGCAAGCGGAAAACACATTATAAGCAGTCATTGAAGACCAAGACTCCTTCTAGGCTTGGGTGTGCTGTCACGTTCCCTAGGGATTCATAGACCATCACTGCAATCTTCTGGATCTGGTGAGCAGTCAAGAGTGGGAGAGAGATAACACATGAGCCTGTCGAGGGCTTGGTCTAGAAGCGATACTCACCCCTCCTTCCCACTTTCCGCCCTTACAAACTCACACACAGACCAGACTGGTTACAAGAGAAACTCACAAGTTATTGCAGCACTATTTATAATAGCCAAGGAATGGAATCAATCTAAACATCTCTTAACAGATGAATGGAAAAAGAAAGTTTACATACACCCAAAGAAATACTGCTTGGTCACAAAAAGGAATGAAATTTTGTGATCAGAGACAACATGATGGAACCAAAGATTGATCATTGTGTTAAGTGAAATAGGCCAGGCATAGAAAAACAAGTACCACATGACCTCACTCACATGTGAAGCCTAAAAACATTCATCTTGTAGAAGTCGAGAGTAAAATAGTAGTTACCAGAGGGCAGGGAGAGTGAGAGAGGAAGGACTGAAGGAAAGGTGATCAGTGAGTACTGAGTTACACTTAGGCCAAGTTCTGTGTGCTATGGTGCAGTAGGGTGATTATACATAATGTTAATGTACTGAGTTTTTTTAAAAATCTAGAAGAAAGAGTTTTGAATGTTTTCACTATAAATAAATGATGAATGTTTCAGGAACAAGATATGTTACCCTAATTTAAACATCACATAATACATATATGTATCACACAGTACTACACAAATTACAATTTTGTTTTATGTACCAGTTTAAAAGTTAATTTAAAAATTCAGCGAACACCTAGCAGTGTTTGCCATACTGTCCATACTATCTAGTTAAGAACTGAAGCCCAGGCATAGTGGCGCAGGCCTGCCATTAGCACTCTGGGAGGCTGAGACAGGCACTTTGAAAGTTTGAGTCCAATCTGAACCTAGTGAATCAGAGAGATTCTGGGGACTTAAATCCTTAGGGATATAGCGCAGTGCAACGATGTTGGCTTCAATGCCCAGAAGCAAAAAGAAATAGAACAGAACAGAATAGAATGAACATAAAGAATAATTTTATGTGCTTATCTGATGGCTCCTTGCTGCTGCAAGAACTCCCTGCTGGAATCTCCTCCCTGAGAGAAGACTGTCTCTCTCTTCCCTAGTAGCTCACATTTAGCTCGTGAGGCATCCAGTTATTCCAGGGAGGAAACTGCTTGTTTGAAGAAAAGCAAAAGTCTGTCTGAGCAGGAGGGTCTGAAGAAGGTTGAGAATGGATTGTAAATGCCGTGGGACATAAAATTCCAGAGGAAGGGAGCTGCTTTCCTGATCTTAAGCTCCAGGGGACTTGAGAGCTATATCGCAGCAAATCTTTAGCACGGGGTATGCCATAGGTATAGTCTGCCTTAAAAATTTGAACCTTCCAAATGTTTGTTTATTGACTGTCATAAATTGAAAGATTTGGACAAGAGTAGCATAAAGACACACGGGAGTTTCTCCAGAAAGAACTGAGAGGAATTACATTTCACAGCCCTCTACTGTTCTTCTCTCTAATGGTCACAGAAATTGGTGATTTTTCCTTTTCTTTACTCTTCAGCTGCAACTGAAATCCTTTTTTCTACACTGGCATTAATGGGAGTGGACAAGCCATAGTGCATACAGAGCTGTCCATAGGAAACCAAGAGGTTCTTCATTTCTTCCAGACAGTAGACGCTTGCTCTATCCTTTACTAGCTCAATGCTTTGACTTTTTCTCACAAGGGTCTCAATGGCCGGCTCCCTTTGGAAATGCTCCAAGGCCCCCTCACTGAACCAATGCTCACTGAAACACCTTTGTGCATAGCTGTAAGGCTCCCTTTGCCAGCCTTCAGAAATTTCCTCTTCTGATGTTATCCATGATTTGAACCCTCAAGACTGATTTAGAATAGTTGTAAGGAGAATTGTGTCTCCTCCTTGTTTGTCTCTCCTTTGAACTCTCAGGCCACACCCTGACCCATAACACCCCCTTTGCTCCTAGCTCAAAACCCCCCTCCTACTGATAGTCAAATAATCCTAAAATCACATTCTCTCACAGAGCCTTTCCAAATAGCAAGGCCAGGAAGGTGATTCCCTCCACCTCCAACCCACCCCCAAGCCCATCCTGTTGGAACTTGCCAAGGATAGGCCATTCATCACACTGCCACACCAAAAACTCTTGCACCATTCTCTTACTGATTCCCTTTTACTAATTAACACATTTGTTATTTGTCCCAGGCTGGTTTGCCCAGTCTTGGCTGTTAATCTGAATCAGTAAGTTACATCTTCCTTACACTGTAGACTTTTAGAACAGATTCTTTGATCTTTGATGACAGCCAACCAATACTGTTCTATGTTCATCTAGGTTCTGGCCGGTAAACCCATGCAGTGACAGAAATGAAGCACTGCTCTTCCACTCCCACAGTGCCTGGTAGCAGAAAGGAAAGGAAGCTGAAGAAAGACTAGCATTTGTAAGATCCTTTATCACCTCATGCACTGTGCTTTAAATATGGCATCTTAGGGATTTGCACCCAAACCCAGTGAAGTCCACAGCTTTGTCTCATTTTCTACATGAGATTCAGAGAGATTAAGTAGCTTGGCTAACATCTAACCAATATGAGAATCTGTGACTGTGTGGATTTCTGATTCATGTGGTTTCCCTGGCATGCGTGGCAGATGTTGTGAAGCCACACCCTTGTTCAGAGCCTGAGTTTTCTCTAAATGAATGGTGAACACAAAGAAGGGAGAAGAGTAGAAAAAAGTAGATGATTAGCTCAATACATTTGCCCCAGTGATACTAGCTGAATAGTTTCATCTAAGTACAAAAGGATATCACATGCCATGAAATGTGTGTAGACACTTTTTCCACCATGGAGCCAAATAGCATTTTCTGAGAAAAGTCACATATGAATGCATTTATTCTTTTTTTTTTTTTTTTTTTTTTTGAGACAGGGTCTTGCTTTGTAGTTCAGGCTGGCTCTGAGCTCACTGTGGAGCCCAGGCAAGCCTCGAACTCAGCAATCCTCCTGCTTCTGCCTCCCGAGTGCTGGGATTATAGGCATGAGCCACCATGCCCAGCACTGTATGTGGTTACCGGGGATCGAACTCAGGACCTTGCGCTTGCGAGGCAGGCACCGGAACCACTGAGCTAACCCTCCGGCCCCTGAATGCATTTATTCTTATCATCAAGTGGGGGCCCAACAGTGATGGCAAGGGCATAAGAGCAAATTTGGAACCTGATTCTTTCCTACATGATAATAAGAATGGATTACTTTCAAGAAAGATAATGAGCTACTATGTATGGACCCACAATCCTTTAAAGCATCCTTTTCTCTGCGTTTTATTGGCTTGTAATATTCTTTTGCAACTTGCAGCAGGGATCTAAGTACACAGATCTGTGAAAAATATTTTAGGGAAGAGTCCACTAAGGCCACAGTGAAAGGCTGTGGGCTTGCTAGTTACTAGCAACTGAATGCACAGTCAGGACATGCAGATGGAGTCCAGTCTATTCCTAATGAAGCCATTTCTGTCCAGTCTTCATGCAGATCTTCTCCCTCCCAACCACTACCCAGTAGCATGTTGGGGGATGGGGTAAGAACAATAACTCCCTTTACCTACCTACGACATTCACTTTTGGGTTTTCAATTTTTACAAAACTTTTATTTTAAAATAGAAATTATTTACAATAGTTAAACTACCATTAAATTTTACATGCAGGTGAATGATTTTAGTCTGTCTCTTGATCACATGTTTTCATAGGAAGACATTGGCCTGGCATAGAGTTGTATAATGTGGGCACATGAGTGCTGAGTAGGGTGGTACAGGTGGGATTTACAAAGTGGTTTTGCAGTCTAGAGCTTCAGCTCCTCCTGCTTCTTGAGAACAGAATTTGGCTCTGAATTTTTTTAATTGAATTCTTTTTTTTTTTTTTTTGAGACAGGGTCTCGCTTTGTAGTTTGGGGTGGCCCTGAGCTCACTATGTAGCCCAGGCAAACTTCGAACTCAGCAATCCTCCTGTCTCTGCCTCCCAAGTGCTGGGATGACAGGCGTGAGCCACTACGCCTGGCTTTAATTGAATTCTTTATTGCTACATTTTATATACAGCTCACAATCACACACAACATTGGGGAATTTGTGCCAGTATATGACACAAGTTAATTCTTATTTTTACCCACATCCCTTCCCACCCACAACCTCCCACCCTTATATACATGCTCTTTTATTTTCTTTTGGAGTCATGTTTATTCTTTCCCCTCATCATGTTCCCACACCAAATTCCCTTTGGATATTTCCTATTTTACAAAAACTATCATACATTCTAGAACTCATTTACATCTATAGGTTCTCATACCAAAGAAAAGATCTAGAATTTGCATATCTGTGATCTGTTTATTTCACTTATTAATGTATCCTCAAGGTGTATCCATTTGCACATAAATGAATGAATTGTCATTCTTTATGGCAGAGTAATACTCCATTTTATTTTTAAAAACCCACATCTTCTTTATCCTGTCTCCAGTTGATGGGCATTTGGGTTGTTTCCAAGATTGGGCTATCATGAACTGAGCTGCTACGAACAAGGGTGCACATATGTCTTTCCAGTGTGATTTTTAAAATTCCTTTGAGTATATTCCTAGCAGGGGGAGAGCAGGGTTGAATGGGACCTCTAGTTCTAATTTTCTGAGGAATCTCCACACAGATCTCCACAATAGTTGCACAAGTCTACCAACAATAGAGAAGGGTTCCTTTCTCCCCACAGCCTCACCAGCATTTATTGTTGGTTGATTTCACAATAGCAGCCATTCTTTATGGAGTGAGATGAAATCTCAGTGTTATTTTCATCTGCATCTCTTGAATAACCAGTGATGCTGAACATTTCTTCATATGCTTCTTGGCTGCTTTGACTTTTGCCTCTGAGAAGTGTCTGTTCATTTCAGATGCCCATTTTTGAACTGGGTCTTTAAACTTGGGGAGACTTGTTTAAGTTCTTTATATATTGTAGATAGTAGCCCTTTGTCTGACAAACAGCTAGTAAAGACTTTTTCCCATGTTGTTGGTTGCCTTTTAGTGGTGCCAGTGGTTTCTTTGGCTGTGCAGAAGCTTTTTAGTAGGATGAGATCCCACTTGCTGGTTCTTTCTGCTAGTTCTTTGCTATAGAGGTTTTATTCAAAAGACTGTGCCTAAGCCAGTTTCTCCAAGAGTTTTATCTAACCTGTTTTCCGGCAGGTTTAGTGTTTCTATTTTAATGTTTAAGTCTTGAATCCATTGTGATTTTAGTTTTGTACATGGTGAAAGAGATAGGTTTAGCTTTAAGTTTTTAAAGCCCAGTTTTTCCAGCACCATTTGTTAAACAGGCTGTCTTTCCTCCATTGAGAATGTTTGGCTCCTTTGTGAAAGATAAGGTGGCTTAATGTATCCAGAGTTGTTTCTAAATCTTCTAATCTATTCCACTGGCCCTCGGGTCTGTTACTTTGCCAGTACCATGCAGTTTTTATCACAGTGGCTTTATAGTAGAGTTTTAAGTTTTAAGTAATACCCCCTTGGCTCGGAATTTTGACAATGGCTCAGGGTTCCCCAGTAACTAGGATGGATCTGGAGCAGCTCCATCTAATAGGAATATAATGGGCTTCAAATATGAGCCCAATGTATAATTTTAAATTTTCTAGAAACCATGTTATAAGAAAGTAGAAAAGAGCACATGAAATGAATTTTAATCATGTGTTTTCACTCACTATATCCAAAATATGATTATGTATTTCAACATCTAATCAATTTTAAATTTATAAGATATACTGTATTACATTTTATCATATGTAGTCTTAAAAATTGAGTGTGTGGGCCAGAGATTTAGCTCAATTGTTCCAGCACCTGCCTAGCAAGTGCAAGGTCCCTGGTTCAATCCCCAGTAACCACATATAACAATACCAGGCATGGTGGCTCATACTCGCCAGCAATCAGTACTACATACCACATATGTGGGGCTTGGTGGCTCAAGCCTGTAATCCCAGCACTTGGGAGGCAGAGGGAGGAGGATTGCTGAGTTCGAGGCTTACCTGAGCTGCATAGTGAGCTCAGGGCTAGCCTGAACAGCAAAGCGAGACCCTGTCTCAATAAATAAATAAATAAATAAATAAATAAAAATTTAAAAATAAAATTTGAGTGTCTATTTTACTTCTATAGCATATTTTAATTTGGATTAGCCATGTTCTACATGATGAGTAGATACATGTGGCTCACAGTTACCATATTGGCCATCACAGATTGGAGTTATTTCTTTTGCAGTTTTGTTAAGTGTAGAATGTGTCCTTTAGAAGTTTATGTGTTGGAAACGTGATCCTCAAAGATGAGACCTTTGGGAAGTTATTAGAGTTAGAAAAGGTCATAAGGTAGAGGCCCAGTGATGACCTTTGTGGTTTTACAAAGAGAACAAAAATTTGAATCTGCACTTTACTGCTCTCTCTCCATTGGATGCCTTCTGTCAGGTTATGATACATGAAGAAATCTCCCCAGAAACTCAGCTAATCTTGAACTTACCACTTGAATCATGAGCCAAATCAACAACCTTTATTTTGTATAAAATTTCTGATCTCAGGCATCTTATTATAGCAACAGAAAACAGACTAAGATATTCGTAAGAGCCAGTGCACCTCTGCTTTGTTTATAACTCATCCTGGGAAAGTCATCCAACGTGACACTCAAGCAGGTTCGCAGAGAAATGAGGCCTCTTCCAGCACTCCATGAGTACATCATCTAGAGGCAGATCTTCCAGCCTCTGTCAAACCTTCCCTTAATTACAGCCCAGAGGACGTTCTGAGCTTGACACTAGCTTAGCTACTCCTAAACTGGACCCACAGAAAGTATTAGATAATAAATGTTTATCATCACCATAGGTTGTTAAGTCTGGAGATATTTTGTTATGCATCAGTAGATAACTAATACAATCACCTACTTGCTTTATTGAAGAAAGATGAGATATTAATTTCTGTATTAATTTGATTATCTAGAAAATTAAATTTATTAATATTAGATACCAAATGTAATTTCTTCCCAAAGGAGAAACAGGTTTTGCCTTTTATATAAAGTATGTAAAGTAAAATATATGAATATCCAAATTTATATCTTGAGGCAAATATATAATACATCATTAAATCTATGGTTCTTGCCAGGTGTGGTGGCTCATGCCTGTAATCCCAGCACTCTGGAGACAGAGGCAGGAGGACTGCTGAGTTCGAGGCTTGCCTGGGCTACATAGTGAGCTCAGGGCCAGCCTGAACTACAAAGTGAGACCCTGTCTCAAAAAAAAAAAAAAATCTATAGTTCTTCTCACAGATGAAAGTAATAATCATTTAATTTGTTTGTTATGCAACAGATATGCATGTTTTTATATTTTAAGATACAGAGAGGTGAGGAGTTTAACTTAATAGCAAATTCCAAACTTTCTTCAAGCAAATTAGAGTTATACACAGCTTGTGAAGATTCCCTGGAATCTCCCTAACCCTACTTTACTGCTTGGTACATGATGTGTTTTTTAACTATTGTTGAGTCATGTGAGATTTAGGCAATACAGTGTTCTCTTGCATTTATCTCCCACTTCTCTACCATTTGTATAATGTTAGGAAATATATACTGTATCCAGTTATAAATGATCTTCAGAAATATAAAATCTGACCATATAGGTTTAGGCTTTCAACAACCCAAAATTCTGTACTTTTATCTGTTTGTCCACCACAAGATGTAATTCTCCTTTTCTTTCAAGTACTGTCATAACTATTAAAATACAGTCTAACCTTGGAGTATATGTCAGTTGCTAACAACTTATTCCATACACTAAAACATGAATGGTTTCACTTGTATCCCCATCTTCTGTCTTTATTTTTCTATCTTTTCTATCTCAAGCTTTCTCTTTCCAATTATAGGACTAGGGGTATAGCTAAGGGGCAGGGCACTTGTCTTACATATGTCAGGCCCCAGCTCCCATCCACAGCACTGCACCAATAACCAAAAGGAAGGAAAGTGGAGGTAACATCACACCTGCCTCCTCTTTGATGCAAACCTGCATTTATTTGCACCATTGTTGTCTTTGTGCTTCTGTTTTTCATGAGTTTCTTGGCTTTTCCATAACATGTGTTTGTTTTAGGCTTAGAAATACACAGTGTGAGAATTTGTGTATCTTCTTGAGCACTATTACAGCTCTTTATTTCTATTAAATAAACCCCAAAGAAGTTGTGGTATCCATTACCAAGGATTCCTCCATAAAACCTTGGGTGACTTTTTAGACAGAAAATTAGAAAGAAATTTTATTCCTATAGCCAGTTCTTTATATCACATGAAATTCTGACTCTCCTCTTTTGGAATAGTTATACAACTGATTTATAGGTTCAGTTTGGCCATTTGTTTATTTTTTTTGAAACAGGGTCTCGCTTTGTAGTGCAGGCTGGCCCTGAGCTCACTATGTAGCCCAGGCAAGCCTCAAACTCAGCAATTCTCCTGCCTTTGCCTCCCGAGTGCTGGGATTACAGGTGTGAGCTGCCACGCCCGGCACTGTGGTATGTGGTTACCGAGGATCTAACTAGGGACCTTGCACTTGCTTAGGCAGGCACTGGAACCACTGAGCTAAATCTCTGGCCCAATTTGGCCATTTTTTACATAGCCATTTTCCAAAAACTTATTTATTCATCCATTCAGTAAAGGAAGGAGAGCCCCTAAAATAATCAGATACAAAGAGTTTGTGTGCCCAACCCCACCCCAGTTCTGTCTTTGGTCTAAAAGTTGCCTAGACATTGTCTGAAGTTGCCGGATGTGGAGAAGAGTACGAGAGACAGCCAAGAGAGGGTGCGCCACTTGGGCAGCCCGCATTTCCTCCATTTGATACAGAAATGGCACACGGGCTTCCTTTGGGGTTTGTGGACAGCTCAGAAGGTGACTGGACGTGAGCTGTGTTCAGGCCCCACACAAGGCTGCTGTCCTTCCTGCATAGCCACCAGAAGAAGTGCGGACAGGCTGCGGGTGGGAGAGCAGCATTCAGGCTGGCTGCAGAGTCAGATCTGCATGCCAGAGAGCTGCGTCACCCCTGGGAAGGGCATCTGCAAATATGTCCCAGGACAGAGATGGATCGCAGAGTATGAACCCTGCACGCAAGCAGCCAGACTGTGTGGAGAGGACACAGTGCAGGAAGACTGGGCTCCCTCCTCTCCCAGGAAGCCCAGAGACGACCTGGTCACTTCCTGCCTTGATCAGCAGGGTGAGTGCATGGGAAAGAGTGAGGACATGTTTGTAGACAATATCCCTTGCCCTGTGCTAACCTGCTCGGAGAAGACAAAGAGGACTCAGAATATAAATAAAATAATTTTAAAAGAACCCCCCCCACACACACACACGGGGGATTGAACCCAGAATCTCTCTGCCACTGAGTACAACCCCAGGCCTTTTTAAATGTAAAATTCCTGTTCAGCCAGGGTCTTGCTAAATTGTCTTAGCGGTACTCAAACTGGTGATAACCCTCCTTCAGCCTTCTGAGTAAGTGGAACCACAGATAAGTGTGTACCACTCTGTCCAGTTTAATTAAGAAAACTGTTTGTTATGGAAAATTTCAAGCATAAAGAAATAGTACCATATTAACACCCATTAGCTGACATCAATAATGACCAACTCATAGTCAATTTTGTTTCATCTCTACCTTATAATTTTTCCACCCGAATCTATTTTGAATTGAGTCCAGATATCATATTATTTCATTCATAAATATTTTACTATATAGTACCAAGAATAAAAACTTAAAAGTAAGTCATTGTTCCTAATTATTATTGGATATTACATAATTATATTACAATTTTTAGAGTTTCTGTTTTGATAAGGAGCCAAATCAGTTCCCTAGTTTGCAATTGGATCTTGCCTTTTAGAACTCTGAGTCTATGATGTCCCCTTCCTTTTCTTTTTTTTTCTTTCCTTGCAAATTTATTTTTTAAAGAAACTTGGTTGTTTATCCTGCACTTTCCCATAGTCTAGCTTTTGCTAATTATTTTCATGTGACTTTGTTTAGCATGCTCTTCTTTTCTGCATTTTTGTAAACTGGCAGCTAGATACAGAGGCTTGACCAGACTTAAACTGATTTTTTTGGCATGACTATTTCATAGGTCATGATAATAATCTTTCTCCAGAGAAATGTATCAAACTGCCCTTCCTACCTGCCTGCCTCTCTCCCTCCCTCCTTCCTTCCTTTCTTGCTTCTTTCCTCCCTTCCTTCCTTC
>PVIC010007053.1:0-52164 GCA_004025085.1 Thryonomys swinderianus | reverse complement strand
TGTGCCTTGTATGTGTCTTGTTTGTCAAATCCTGTCCCCAGGCCCTCCTTGCTACTGTCTTTTGTTTGTTTGTTTTTACCTTTTGCTTGGCTTCAAAAGCTGCCGTCCAACACAACCCGCTGCTGTGCACAACTCCCGTGCAACCCTCGAACCCTGTGCTGTGCAGACCCGGGCGATGTGCTTGTGGATCACTTACCTTGTGTTTGTGCCCGGATCGGCTCCTCCTACTCCTAGCATCCGTCCTTTGATCCCTGGCGCCCCTGTGGTGCGTGCATTCTTCTTCCTTCACTCAGGAGAGGAGGCTCAGGTCCAGAGGGGGGAGCCATTCTGCCCAGAGCTTAGCAGCTGCTGGGTGAGTTGCTGAGCTGGGATCCCACCCTGGGCAGTCGGGCCGCAGAACCGACCCTCATTCTGCCTCCTGCTCCCGCCCGCCTCCCTCCCCTGTCCTGACTCTTGGGACCCGCGGACCTAGAGCAGAGCTGCTTTCGCGGTACAGAACACAAGCCAGGGCTGGAGTTGAATGGATCAGGGGATCATTCCCGAGAGGCCCGGCCTCGCCCGGAGCTTTGCACTCACTTCTGGCTGTTAAGGGGGAGAGTGCCCCTCCCTCTGCTCCCTCATCCCATTGGAACGCACACACCGTATGTCACTGCCAAGGTCGCCAGGCTGCCCTGAGATCCTGCAGGCTGGGCAGATGCTCAGGCGGGAGGCGCTTGGGGCTGCCGTGTGACCACGTGCTCTAGTACAGGGCTGAGGAAGGGCTTCTCTTTAGAGTTTTCGTCCGGACTCTGTCTTGCTCCAGAAAGGATGGGGGACGCGTAAACTATAGCACGACGGCATATTACCGCTGAGGGAGAAGAAAGAAACCCGAGCGAAGAGCCTGTGAGGCCAGGGACAAGGCGAGAAGTGCCCTTCAGAAGGACCTAGCTGAGTGGGCACCGGGGGCCACGGGGCCCAGTCCGGCAGCTCCGGGGAAGCCGCAGCCCTGGGGCATCTGGCCCTGGCCATGGCGTGGAAGGTGCCAGGGAGCTCAGAGCAGCTCAGCCTCCTGGGCACTGGACAGATTTCGCAGGGCTCTCAGGAGGGGACGGCGTGATGGAATAGCCTGCCCGTGTCAGCTACGGAACGGCCGCGAGGGGGGTGGGCACAGCTGGCTCTGCCGCTGAGGGGCCCTCAGGGAGGCCAGGGGCCTGGGAGGAAGGAATGGGCACCTGAGACAGGCTGGGGTGTTGTGCGTGCGCACTTGAGCAAGTGCTTTTCCTGCTTGTTGGCTGAATTTCTGTTAACTCTTAATTTTGGAAATGTCAGACTCCGTAGGAAGCTGTAAGTGTGATCACGTGCCAACGTCTCGTACACATACCTGCACGTGTACACACAGACACATGTTTGGCTTTTTCTTTTTCCTGAACTGTCGATGGCACAGTCAAGTCATGAGGCTGGTACAGGAGGGTGAACATTTCCCTACAGAACCGTCTGAAACATGTTTTAGGTTTATGGAGCACGCATCTTGCCGAAGACCCTCCCCTCTGCCATCACAGTCTGAATGCCGTCCTGGGTGCCGCATGAGTCAATGTCCCAATAAAACTTTGTGAGGATTGCAATTGGAATTTTATATAATTTCAAATGAAATTTGAATCTCATATTATGTTTATGAAAGTCATATAAATGTAATTTACAGGTAAATTATTTTTTTCTCAATTATTAAGAAAACCAAAAACCATGTGGGCTCACAGGAAGTAAGGAACAGCGAGGAAAAGTGGCAGCGGGCTTGACTCACCATGGGACGGCCAGTCGGCTGGCTCTGTCCAGTGTGGCTGTAGTGTGGTTATTCTGCCCAGAAGTTTAATGTGGATACAATATGGTCGGTCTCATCTGTGGTCCATATTCAGATTTCTCCAGTGGCCCTAAGCAATGTCCTTTATGGTTTTTTCTGTTTGGGCCCCAGGTTTAACTTCCGATCTCATGTTTGCCAGCCTCCTTAGTCCTATGAATCCCTCTTCCGGTTCTTCTCTTTCCTGACATGGCTGCATTTTGATGGTAGAGGAAAGTCACTCATTTTTTTTTTTTTTTTTTTTTGAGACAAGGTCTTGTCTTGACCCAGATTAGCTTCAAATTCTCCACCTTCTTGCCTCTGTCTCTTGGGTAGCTGTAATAAAAAAAAAAGTCACTTTTCTTGTTTTGTCAGATACTGTAGGTCATAAAACACAACTGATTTGATCTCAGTCTTCCAGGAGGAGAAATGTGCATTTCAGTCCTAAGGTTCTTATTATTATCAGAATTACTAATGTCGTGTAGCTGTTAAACCAAATCAGGGATTCCCCCCACCATGTATAATATGCTAGTGAACCAGTTCTGGCAGTAGAGTCTCCAGTTCTCAAATCCATTATACTGGAACAAGAGAAGCAAGTGAAAAATTATTCTGAACTGGTCCAGTGTTTTCAGCATAAACCAGAAACTGATCTGACCTTTTCCCTGTGTTGTACATTGTCCCAATGTCACATGAATCTTATTTTAATGTTGCTTTAAAGTTATTCACAGAAAGCTAGGTAAATGTGAAGTTTCTTATAACTTTTAAACTACTATATTAAAAACAGAAATTTACAAATATAAAATGAATACAGTTACCAAGCCCCACCATAACTCACATTAACAAAACTATTTAATGTGGTGGCTGATGTTATATCATCATAAGTGGCTGTTCCTTTATCAGGTGAATATGGCCGGTGATTAGTTACACAGAGTCTCAGGGGCTGGGGTTACCAGTGCTGTTGTGCTGTGGTAACAGCTTTATTTTGCCACTGCTAGTCACCTTTTGAAACACTGGGAAATGTTTTGTTAAAGCAGCTGCTGTAGTGTGCCTTAGTCTTTCCTTCGTCCAGATAAACAATCTGCTTCTGTCCTTTCTTCAGTTCTTGTGGCAAGTAGTAGTAGCCCTCCCTGTGAAGCAGGTTACCTGTAATGTCAGTGGCTTATGCCAGGTGCACACCTGTAATCTCAGCCCTTTGGGGGGCTGAGGCAGGAGGAGTGCCAGAGTAACCATCACGCATAGCGGTATCATGAGTTGGGCGGTGCTGAGCCCCTGTCTCCTGGCTTCCTGGTTTAGAGGGCCACGTGCTGGGGAGGGCTGCCCGTTTCCCGTGTGGCCAGGAGCTGGCAGGGAGCTGTGACTCACTATTAAACAGGATCCTTCTGGCCTGGGAAAAGATCACAAGTCAAGATCCGAAGTGTGGTTTCTACTGCCTGGTCGTGGTTCAAGGCGATCCTAAAGTAGATAAATCAAAAGTCAAACTCTTCTCAGTTAGGATTAGGCTACAGGCCATTCTGCCTTCCTAGCGTAGATAGCCATAGACGCCCCGGCGTGCTCCGGTATGGAGTACTTCTCAGTACTAAAAATTGAATATCGTACTATTTCCATTTCATAAAATATTCTTCTTTTGATCTCTGTCTTTTATTTTGTCTCCGGGGCTGGAGCGCAGGGCCTCGCGCCCACGGTCCTCGAAGTCCACCGCGAAGCCGCATTCCCAGCCCCTGATTTATTTCCCGTCATTTAGAAACGTCCCAGCCATTCTCAGCTGCTGGGCCGTGTGAAAACAGGTGGCGGCCGGAGCTGGCCTGCAGCCACCCCCGGTGACCCTGGCACAGAGCAGCGGTCACGTATGCCTGCGTGGGCGTCGGTCAGCTGGCTTCTCTCCTGCTTTACACTCGCGTCTCCGCTGGTCCCAGCGGTGCGGCTGATTCTCCCGTCTGTCCTGGCAGCGCAGCTTCGGGCTCCCTGTCTGGAGTTCAAGACCTGTCCTGAGCCGCCCTGGGGACCGGGGGCTCCCTGGGGAGGCTCTGTGTTTCAGGGCCACTGCGTCCTGCCTGGCCGCATCCCAACCCAAGGTCAGGGGGCAGAGAAACATGGCCTAGTGCGGAGAACATGACAGCGGGCGACAGGGGTGCGTGGCATGCAGGGGCCCAGAACTCCCTGGCACGGGACCAGCTCATAGTACCTACCACAGCAGACCCCGGGTCCACAAAGCTCAGGACATTCTCACTTTTTTTTTTTTTTTTTTAAAGTGAAGGCATTGAATTGAAAATTCTTAGACTGTTTGGACCTGGAGGATCTATCCAAAGACCTTAGTTGGAGGGACGTTAATTCCTAGTGAAGTTCCTGTCCTTGATTACAGGGACTTTAGCTTCCCATCCGGAGAGGGAGGACTTGTCTGGTCTGTGTTCCCCGAGCCTAACTCAGCCAGCACCCCGGGCCCTGGGCCCCCCCCCCCGTGGATGTTGGTTAGGCAGGTGCCGGCGGTGACAGCGACGCTTGTGCTCACTGAGGGGCCTGCAGGATTTAGCTGTGTTCCACGACAATCCTCAGGGGAGCTAGTTTTGTCTCCCTTTTGCAGAACCTGGGGCTTCAGGGGTCCAGCCCTTCCCCCCGGGGCTGCAGGCCCCACATGTGAACAGCTCAGTACCCCTGGGACGCCCTGGCCGTCTTCCCGCGCACACCAAGTCTCTGCGTCCTCCGGGAATACTTTCCCAGCCTGTGCCACGAAGTCGTTTCCCTTTTTCTGTCTAGCTGCTGCTGTCACCGCGTCTCTGACAGATTTTTAACGACAGCTTTATTAGCTGTAACTCATGTGCCACACAGTCCACCCATTTAAAGCGTATAACTCAGAAATTTGTAGTACATTCACAGATAGGCACAGCCGTCACTACAGGTGATTTTTTTTTTTTTGTTCATGACTTTGAGAAAGCGCCTTCCCTGGCCCACCTACCCCGAAGGAAGCATGAATCTACTTGCTGATTCTACAGATTTCCTATTCTAAATTTCATCTGAACAGGATTGTATAACGTGTGGTCCTTTGCACCTGGCTTCTTGTGCTTAGCTCGACGTCTTAAGGTTCATCACGTGTTGTAGAATGTAGCATTCTTTTTGTGGCTACATAATATTCCATCACATGGCTACTCAGTGATTATCTGTTCATCATGGATGGACAGTGGGCTGTTCCTATGTTTTGGCTATGACTTAAGTATTCGTGTGGATGTTGTTTTCATTTCTCTTGGACATGATACTCAGGAGTCAGATTGCTGGGTGATGTGGTAACCCTGTGTTTAATTATTTGAAGTCCTGCTAGAGAAGAGAGCAGGTGGGCTATGATGATCTACAAAGGCTTTGATTTCCCTGTGTTTCTGCTAGCACTTGTTTTTATCTGACTTTCTGATGCTAGCCATACTAAGGAAGTCTCCTTGTATAATTTCAAGGGTTTTTTTTTTTTCCTTTGTCATTTTTCTACCTCCTGTTTGTTTCACTGATACTGGAGAAGAGCTACCAGGTTGGATGTTCAGGTTGTACACTGACCAGTTCTGCGGAATGCTTCTCCCAGCAGCCCTGTTAACTGCTCCCTTGGGCCCTGTTAGCTGCAAAGATCGTTCTAACCCGCACCATGAGCGTGAACACTAGTTTCTCTTTTGGTTCTCTCTGGCCACAGACTCGGTCCACGTTACATCTCTGCTTCTTATTGGGTAAGAAGATTCCTCTGCTCTCTTTGCCCCTTGCCCAAGAGCCTTGGTGCCAGGCATAACTAAGGAGCAATCAGGCCAGTCTCCGTGTGGCTGCTCCTCCTGGGCCCTTGGGGGACGTGAGGTGTGCGTTGCCTTCTCCAGAGCGGGGCCTCTTCCTGGGAGGAGGCCCTGTGCGGTTGGCCGGGGCTGCTGCCCGAGGCCGGTCCTGCAGCCAGGCAGATCCAAGGCCCTGGGCACAGAATCGCTGTCCGAGTCGGAGACAAGACAGACCCTCAGCTCAGCCATTCCTGGTTCCCGTCCCGTCTCTGCCACTTGTGAGGCATGTGTGTCTCTGGCTTGTCAGCTCTTCTGTCTGACCCTCCTTAAAACGGGGGTGCGCAGGGTAATGGAACGTGAGCTGTCCTGCCCACTGTAAGCCTGGTGCCTGGCAGTGCCACGCGGGTCACAGCCGGCGTTGTGCCTCCGGCTGCCTTCCTGTAGGTCTTTGGGAGAGGCTCATGCCAGGGGGAGATGTGAAGATGGTGAACCCGGATATGGAGCTTGGGACCGTACGTGGACCGGCCGCGTTTACCAAGTCTCTGGGGCTGTTTTAAACTTTAGAGAGAAGGCAGTGCTGCCGGGCAGCCGTGCGGACGGGGCTGGAGAGCTTGGGCTGAAGAGGCGAGCGGGCTCAGGAGCACACTCTCCCGGGGACCGCCCTTGTCTGAGTCAGCTTTCCGTCCTGATGATGAAACCGCTGGGTCGGTTCGCTTCTAAAGAGAACAAGGTTCGGAGGTCCCACCCAAGACCAGACGTGGGGCCTCCGGTGGCTGTCAGGAGGGGCACGGAGCGAAGCAGACTGTGCACTGCATGGCCAGGGTCCTACAGTCCCCATCAAGGGCACGCGTGGTGACCCAGGGGGCCCCACCTCCTCCAGGTCCTGCCTCTTCCCAGGGACACCACAGCATAGGTGCCCCTTATCAAAACCCTCTCAGTGGTTACACGAAGAGTCCAAGAGAGACTCGGAAGCAGGGTGGGTGGTGGCTGCTGCGGTCACGTGAGCTGCAGTTAGAAGTGTCACATCAGAGGAGCGTGGCAGAGATTTACTGCCGAACACAGCGCCCCCCTGTGTTCTCACACCGAGGGTGGTGGGGCTCGGGGGGCCGCCACTCACGCAGTAATTAAGTCTGAAAAACAGAAAGGAACTTTTGGAAAAGACAAGTAGTTTGTGGTGATGGTTTTCCAAGTGTGTGCCTCTGTCCAAACTCATCAAGGTCTAAGCCATAAATATGTACAGCTCTGAGTAGTTCGATCATACCTACAAGCAGGGGTTTTCAAAGAAAGAAATGTTAAAAGATGGTCTTGGGGGTTGGAGATTTAGCTCAGTGGTTCTGGCACCTGCCTCTCAAGTGCAAGGTCCTGAGTTTGATCCCTGGTAACCACATACAATGCTGGGCGTGGTGACTCCCGCCCACCAGCCATCAATACCACATACCACAATGCCGGGCGTGGTGGCTCACGCCTGTCATCCCAGCACTTGGGAGGCAGAGGCAGGAGGATTGCTGAGTTCGCGGCTTGCCTGGACTACATAGTGAACTCAGGGCCAGCCTGAACTACAAAGCGAGACCCTGTCTCAAAAAAAAAAAAAAAAAAAAGATGGTCTTGGAACACTGAAAGGAATTACTCATCTCTTTATCCATTAAATGACAGTGAATGGGTGAGACCCTGGTGCTTGAAATGTTTGATTCACTGAGGGAGTGATATATATATGACTATTCACAAGATGCCGTGCACGAAATGTGGGGCCCCGGGCACAAGAGCCCAGCTTGTGTCATTGGTAGCAGATTAGGAACCCAGGTCTTGCTCTGAGTCCTGGTCTAGCTTGTGTGTTCTTTGCTCTATGAGTCTGGAGAGAGCAGAGGCCAGAGTTCAGGTTGAGGTTCAAGTTCAGGACGGCCTCGCTCTCCCTGTGGTCTTCAGTTGATTGCTGCCATCACTGTCTCCCTCCAGGGGTCTCAGGAGAAGCCTCCGAGGCACGCCAAAGTGCTCTGGCAGCTGTAAATGGCCTCACCAATCATTTCTGCCCCCACTCTGTGCTCTGAGGAGGTGCAGGGTGAAAAAATCAGGATGCTTAATGGATTCTGTAGGTTCTTGGGAAGTTGCAAACAGATCAGCTTTTTGAAAATCCAATTTCTGCAGCATCTGATCATGGCTCCCTTTGGAGGTGCCCGGCAGCGAATCCTGCTGGCAGCAGGTGCTGGGTTGCGGAGTGCTGGCCCCTGCCCATTAGAATGCCAGTCTGCACCTGGAGCAGAGGCTCCAGGAGAGGCGGGAGGGGTGTCGGCCTGCACCCTGCAGCTTGGGTAGAACACGGACTGGGCCAGCAGGGACCTGATTTCCACTCCAGCTCCCCGTGTATTTTCTGTCTGGTGGTGACCAGCTACCTATTAAGTCTGCCCCTCAGCTTCTTAATCTGTACCATACCATGGGCTCCGTCTCCGGATCCACTTCGTGATTTGTGGCCTTAATGTGGCAGGTATCAGAGAACTTGGCTCAGGGAAGTTGCTCCAGAAGTGGCAGCCGTTGGTGACATTTTATTGTTCCTGTTGTCGTCAGACATGACCATGGTGAGAAACACCGCTGTGTCCACAGGGACCAGGCTTCACCCAGGTGGCTGAGTGGACGCCCTCATGTTATTTTTCTGAGCATCTGTCTACACAGAGTCATGTGACCTCAGTTGTAGAGTTTTGAGGTCGTTTAGGACTAACGGCCTGCAACTCTCATCTCGTCTTCTCTGAGATCTCAGCGTGGACTCTGTATCCTGCTCAGGGCTCTGACTCAGACGTCCTGTCACACAGGAACCACCCAGCATGGAGCACAGTGGCCTCTCTTCTGGGTCCTGTTTGGTCCGAGAGCAAAGACACTGTGTTCTTGGGTCACCCCTACCCCACTGCCGGGGACATTTGTCAAATCAGTGAATGCTCGATTGGAAGAAATCCTGGCTGGTGGGAAAGCTAAGCCCAGCAGCATCGCTCAGAGAATCCCTGACCTGGACTTAATAGTCACCAACCTCTGATCCTTTCATTCATGGTCACGCTTACAGTCGTGAGCCCAGTGCTGGTACTGACTTCTACATAGTGGTGCCCTCCATCCTGCAGGTGTGATCTTTACTTGGTGTTACAGATGGAGGAAACTGAGGCATGGCCAGTGAAGCCAGCTGCCCAAGGCCACTCAGCTCGAAGGTGGTGAAGCTGACATTTCGGGCAATTTCTTTGGCTCCAGAACCCCTGCTGCCCACTAGGCGCTCCCACAGCTTGCTGGGGACTCTGAGACAGAAAGAAGACAGAAAGAAGCAATCAGAAAGGGTTGAGAGTTTGAGAGGCATCTCTGGACTTCTTGTGCCCACTTAAACAAATGCTTGTGGGTTGGGGGTGTAACTTGGTGGCGGTAGGGTCGTGAGATCCTGGGTTCAACTGCCAGCAGGGCAAAAGCCAGAAGTAAGAACCAAACATATATGTGTGGTGGCGTGCTGGTGACTGACTGACGGCCTCTCCGTGAGGGTGTGCCGGTTTCTGTGGTAAATATCTTCATACAGGGGCAGAATGAAAACTCAGAATGTGCAGTTGGGAAGAACTATGCAGTAACAACTAAGACAGGCCATTTCTACCAAATAGATACCTCGATGAAACACCCTCCAGAGCACATGGGTCAAGCAGCTCTCCGTTACTGTAACCAAATACCTGAGAAAGTCAACTCTGCAAGGGGAAGAATTTACTTTTGTTCTCAGGTTTGGAGGGGACAGTTCAGAACCAAACTATAGCAGCATAGGTAACAGTGAAACAGTTGTGAATTTATATTGTAAGTCCCGTAGGGCTTACGGTCAGGAGTCGTCGCCCAAAGGATCACACTACGAGACGGATGCAAAAGCAAGAGGTTTTTAATGGAACACACAGGTACCTGGGCGACAAGTCATCAGAGAACTTGCGCGCCGAGGTTTGCTTGATGGGGACTTTTATAGGGTTTTGCGAGTAAGGCGGGGTTACAGAAGCGAGAATAGAGCGGGTAAGGTTACAATAGGTCGTTTTGAATATTTAACTTTCGCAGCGGCCGGAGGGGGGTTTAGGGTTGGTTTTGGAGGGAACTCTCCGGGGTTTTTCCTTTAGGGCGTAGTCTTACTTTTTAGCCGCAGGGAGAGGCGGTTCTATCTATCCGCAGCAGGGAGAGGCAACTGTCCTCTGCAGGGAGAGGCGGTTCTATCTATCCGCAGCAGGGAGAGGCGGTTCTATCCGCAGCAGGGAGAAGCGGTGGTTCTATCTATCCGCAGCAGGGAGAGGCAACTGTCCTCTGCCATCGGACCCTTACAACATAAATATGTAATCTATTGAATCATAATTTTATCATTCAATGTTAATAATGGCTGTGTATAAGGACTCATGCACAAAATTCCTGAAAATTTAATAATCGGCTCCTACTAGTAAGTGCAAGCCAGCACTAGCACACCACTCCTTTTTGTTTCTAAAATATTAACACCGTATAATATTTAAAAAATAATTTTTTTTTGACCCAAAGGTTTATCATGCAGTGATTTCTTCCTTCAGCCAGTGTTTACCATGTGTCATTCACTGTGTTAGGAACAGGGTCACCAGCATAAAAAGAGAGGCGTGTGCTTAGGGTTCAGTCAAGGAAGGCTTATCCTCTGGGAGTACCATAATGTGAGAACCAAGAAATCAAGGGGACCCCCCCCCCGGCACCCAAAAGTTGGAGGGAGTTGACAAAGGATACCACCACTCGGGCGCTGTTGACTGTCAACTCAACAGTCACGAACAACAGTGCTGTGTGTGGTTTTTGGAAGAATCCTCTAAGAGGAACTCGCTTGCTTTCCTTGCAGGCGGCTACCCCGGGGCGGGGCGGGGGGCGAGCTGGAGGCTGAGGGTCTTCAGCTGCATCTTGGGATTTTCTCGAGGCAAATGGCGAAAAGGACCTGAGATAAATATAACGGGTGTGAATTTTCTAGGCTGTAGCTGATGGGCACAGTGTTGTCAGCTGTGCTGTTCTCTCATTTCCGAATGCTTGAAGCACTTTGTGTTTTGTTTTGTTTTTTTTTTTTGAGACAGGGTCTCGCTTTGTAGTTCAGGCTGGCCCTGAGCTCACTATGTAGCCCAGGCAAGCCTGAACTCAGCAATCCTCCTGTCTCTGCCTCCCGAGTGCTGGGATGACAGGCGTGAGCCACCACGCCCGGCACTGTGGTATGTGGTATTGATGGCTGGTGGGCGTGAGTCTCCACGCCCAGCATTGTATGTGGTTTCCGGGGATCGAACTCAGAACCTTGAGCTTGCAAGGCAGGTGACGGAACCTCTGAGCTAACCCTCCAGCCCATGTGTTTGTTTTTTTTAAGAATGAAGAAAAGAGGTCTGGGCGTGGAACTGGTGGGGCGTAAAGGTCAACTCTCCGAGCAGGACAGCTGCAGGGTGGAGAGAAGCCCAAGGCCTGAGGGGGCGAATCGGCGGGCTGGGGGTCTACAGGCCTCGAGGACTGTGACAGAAGTGCGCCTTCCATCATTGGTGCAGTTTTTAGTTCTTGAGCCTGTGAGTGAGTTGGTCTTGGGCAGAACTGATGAGGAGTGGAAGGGGCAGCAGAGGGTGACTTTTAGGAGTCCAGGGCTGTGGGGGCTGAGCTAGCCCTGGGCAGCTTGTGGTGCTAGGAGAGGAAATGTCACGGTGAAACCAAAGCAAATGGAAGACGAAAGAGTGATCTGAAAATGAACCCATTGAAAATTCAGAGGAGGGGTATTTTTCACTCAACGGAAGGTATTCGTTTAAAAAGGAAGAAAGGAAAATTGAATAGAGAATTAGTGAATTGGAAGAGGATCCTGAGAAATGTTTCTGGAGACTGCCTAGAAAGATAAGAAGAGAAAAATATGCTACTCCCGTATGTGTTTAACAGACAGTCTACTGGGAAAGACGAGACAAAATGCCTGGAAAGCTGTACTCAGAACACAATGGGTGAGAATTTTCAGAATCAAACGAGAATCACAGTCTTCAGTTTGAAAGTGCTCATCAAGGAAGGAAGAAGGTTTTATAAAATAAATCTCACCTTTAAAACCACAGAGAAAAATGGCAGAAAGTGTGAGTAAAGAGAAAAGTCATCAGATTTACCATAATGGTACACGTCTCTAATCCCAATGCTGAGGAGGCTGAGGCAGGAGGATCTGAGTTCACGGCTAGCCTGGGTACGTAGGAAGAGGCCAGCCTGACTGCAGAGTGAGGCTCTGCCTTCCAGAACAAAAACCAAACAAAATATTTTCCACAGATTATCCACAAAAAGACTGACATTGACTTGACTTGGTTGCTTGTGACCCTGGAGCTTTCTAAGGTCTTGAATGTGTGCTGAAAGAAAAAAACAGTCTAGAATTCCATGCCTTGATGGTCAAGCGTGATTACGAAATAAAGACATTTTTGCAGAAGTGAACCTGCCCCAAACCTTTGATAATTTAGGGTCGAGGAGTGGCAGGGCTTTCTCTGGTGGCCAGTGTCTCCCACAGAACTAGAGAGCGGGCTGTTTTCAGCCCCACCCCACCTGGTACTGGGGATCAAGCTCAGGACCTTGTGCTGAGAGGCAGACTCCGCGCTACTGAGCTAAATCCCGGCCCAGGCTGCGATCAGCTTCAGGTGCCGCAGCATGTGGCTGTGGGAGCTGGTGCGCCCTGTCCCTGTGGCTGGCTTTCCATCCAGACAGAGGATACTGTCCTGTGCTGTCTTCCCGTCTCCCAGGAATCCAGGACACCCTGGGGGCTGGCGGGGACTTCTGATACCAGCTTTTCAGTCCCGTGGCTGCAGAGGGAAGGTCGATGGGTTGGTAGTGGGACTGGGCCTGGACCCTGTCCCCCTCTAGAACGGCCCACTCCAGCCTGTCTCTGTCTTGCAGATCGTAGACAAGAACAACCGCTACAAGTCCATCGATGGGTCGGACGAGATGAAGGCCAACTGGATGAGGTGAGTCCTTCCCCCTGCCGGGTCCAGGAGCTTCAAGGGCCCTGGAAAGAGGCCAAGGGCGTTTGGGGGCCCAGGGGTCTCCATGGTAGAGGTGGCTGTTCGCATGGTTTGGGACATGTGTAGCTTGAGGACCCTCCTGTGCCCCAGGCTTCTAGAGGCTACACTCTCGCCAAAGCATCTGGAGGACCCAGGGCCCAGGTCCTGGTCATGCTCCTTGGCGAGGTAGAGAGTGCCCTGCCTGCCACCCTAGGCATGCTTGTCCCTGGCACCTGTGGGACAGGAAGCTCTGAGGAGTCTCCAGCCCCAATCTGCTGGGCTTGAGGGCTTTCAGAGGTGGATGCTCCCTGGCTCAGTGTGTGGGACAGGAGTTTGAGTCGGAAAGCACCTGAAAGGCCAGCCGGGAGCAAGGGGCGGGGCGCAGGTCACTGCAGGTGGCCGGCTGTGTCTGGCGTGTGCAGTGTGCCTGGCATCCTGCTAGTGGTGTCGGTGGGGCGGTCACGCTGCCCTGTGGCCCTCTCCTTGGTGGCATCTCTCTGGGACCAGGGCGATGAGTGGGGTACAGACCCGGGTAGGAGCCAAGGGAGGCTTAGGGGCCCATGGGATGGGCCACAGATGGGGATGCAGATCCCAGGGGCTCCCACGATGGTGTGAGCCGGGGGACAGCCGTGAGATGTGGCGTGTGGAGCTGTAAGAAGCGTGTAATGAGGTTCTCGCCCCCGGGCCCAGCTGGGAGGCCCTGGGCCAAGCTGCGTGTCCGCTCCCAGAGCACTTCGGGCTCGCCTTACCTTCAGGAACGGCTGTTCTCAATGGCACTGGGTAGGCGTGGGAGCAGGGCCTGGTAGTGCGGCGCAAGCTTTCACTCCCTGACTTCCACACGGTCTGCTCAGCCGCTGCCCTGAGCACGTGGGTGACACTCCTGCTTCTCCTCCAGCCCTGGGTCTGGAGCAGCTCAGCTCCGCCCTTCATGCCCATTGCGCAGTGCCTGTGTCCATGGTGACCCTAGGGCGTGCCAGTGTGGCCCTGCCTCGGCCCTCCAGGGTTCCCACCGCCGCCACAGAAAAGGTTTTTTCTAACATGGCCATTGCACGGAGATAGAGACAGTACCGCAAGGGCCGGGGTGGGGGAGGAGGCGCCTGGGACATGGGCCTCCAGGGAGGACCAGGGGCCTCGGTAGGTGGCACAGAGCAGCCAGCGGCTCTCTGCAGGTCGCCTGGGTCTGGCTCTGGCAAGCAGGAGGGTGCGTGATGGGCCTGGCACCTGGCCGTCCTGCGCTGTCACTTTCAAGGCTCTAGGACGCTTGGCTTGTGGCTCTGAGTCTCTTCCACCTTCCACCTTCTGCTTCTGAGCTCTTGCTGTGGACAGGCCTTTCCCACAGGGTCAAGAAGGGAGTGGCCCAGCGGGACAAGGCAGGCACCAGCTGGCACCACAGAGGCCGCAAGGTCCTGGCCAGTGTTCTGTAGTCCCAGTGGAGCAAGGCCTGGAGCCCGCGGCTCTGTCTGTGAGTGGGGACAAGCAGAGCACGGTCCTTGGGTCCCACCTGCTCCTGCTGTGCTGCGTGGGCTCCATACTCGTGGCTGGCAGCCCCTGACTCCAGCCAACTCAAGGAGCACGGGGCTCAGGCTTCCATTCTGGCAGCTGTCGCAAAAGGACGGACCCTTTCAGTGGCACCGTCAGGGCTGGACCTCAGGGCTGCCGCAGTGGGCGTAGCTCCTGCACGGTAAGCCGGAGGCCGGGAAGGCAGGGACGCTCGCGCTGGGGACAGTGGCCTGTGGGTGCCCTGGGCTAGGTGCTGTACTTTGTGTCTTCAGGTGCATTCGGCATTTGGTTGGTGGTCAGTTCTATGGCCAGGTGCTACTTATCTGTACCAGGTTGAAACCAAGGATGCGAGTCAGGATTCTATGTCGCAGGGTGTTCCCTGCCCCCAAGGAATTTTTCAATTGAGAAAAATGCATTAGATCTCTGGCAGCCTGGAAAGAGGCCCAGGTCGGGTCCCTCTAACGTTCTAGACCTGGTACCCCCGAGAGACTCGGCCTTATCATGTCTGAGTGAAGGCCCGAGTCCCCAGCCTTCCTCTCCAGACTCCTCGAGTTTGCAGGAAGCGTGGGGATCGCGGGCCGCTGACCTCACTGGCATGGAGGGTTTGCAAGCACAGGAAACAGCAAATGGCCTGCTGCTCCCTGATGACTCTGTGGGGTGGCCCTTTCGATCCTTGTAGCACTAATTAAAGGCTGGACAGAACCACGCTGTGCCCTTGCCCAGGGCCCTGGCTGCTTGGCGGAGATGGAAGCAATGGAGGCTTGTGAGCCCCTCTTATCTCACCAGAAAAAGCCGGAGCGGTGCCCCCAAAGAAGCTGCGGGTGGCACCCCTGCCGGAGGGGAGCCTCTTCCTGTGCAGACACAGGGACCTTGGGGGATAGAGGCGAGAGAAGTGAGGACAGCATAAACCTTCTGTGGTCACACGCTAGGAAGGGGCGCCCCCCGCGGGTGCCGCAGGCCACGGGCCGGTGTGGACAGCCTCCTGGTTAAATGTGCCTCCCCCAAGCCTTTCAACCGGCGCAGGGCTCAGTATAAATGTCGCCTTCTAGATGCAGCGGTCTGACCCTGACCCCAGAAAAGGTCCCTATCCCTCTCTGGAGCCCTGGACTCACGGCAAGAGAGGCTGGTGTGGGTGTCTTTCCGCTGTGCCCGGGAGGGGGAGGTGGGGAGGCTGAGTGAACCTGAGCGGCCCCAGCGCTCCTGACTAGCCGAGGTGAGGCAGGGCCTGTGCCGCAGGCGCTGGACTCGAGTCCAGGCCCCACCCGGCTCGTGTGCGCCTCGTGAGAATGAGTGGAAGGGACCTCTGAGCAGGAGGAGGGCGGGGGAGGCCAGGTCTCCGCCCCGGGTCCTGCCTGCCCTGCCGGCTCCCCAGCTGGGGGCGCAGTTAGGAAGGAGGAGGACCACCCACAGTGACGGTCATTTACCCAATTGTGCTTTGTGGGATATTCAACCCAAGGAATGTGGTGCCCCTGGCCGAGCGTAAGAGGAAGCCCAAGTTCTCCAAGGCGGAGCTGGACATTCTGGTCACAGAGGTGACCCGCCATGAAGCGGTTCTCTTTGGGAGGGAGACCATGCGGCTGTCCCATGCCGACAGGGACAAGATTTGGGAAGGCATAGCTCGGAAAATCACCTCCATCAGCCAGGTTCCCCGCTCCGTCAAGGACATTAAGCACCGATGGGATGACATGAAGCGGAGGACCAAGGAGCAGCTGGCCTTCATGCAGCGGTCGCTGTCGGGCCCCGGGGCCGGCGGCCGGGCGCCTGCTGTCCTGCTCACCGCCCACGAGAGGGCCATCGAGTCGGCACTGCTCACGGCCCGATCCGGGCGCAGCTTCCCCAGGGCTCAGCTGGATGCCACCGACAGCCCGCCGACCAGCTGTGAGTATCGGCCGCCGCGCCCCCGCCGCGTGGCTCTGGTGGCTTCCGGAGCGAGTCCCTCCTGTGCTGCCCTGTTCCGCTCTGGCCTGCCCGCTCGCCCTCTCCTGCGCCTGTCCTGTCTCTGCTCCCCCCGTGCCTTCATTCTGGGGATTTCACTGCGCATCTCTGGGCCATGAACAAGAAAGATGGCTGCGTATAAAATAGAGAGAGTGATCGAAATACACAGTGGATGTTGACATTTTAAAACTTTGGTAAAGCGCCATGCACCCCTCCCCCCGGGGGCTTCCCCTGGTTTCAGACGCATCCGGGGCACTCCTGGAATCCACCTCTCTGTCTGCACAAGGAGTGATCAAAAATCTGGTGAATGCCACTGTTCGGTGTCATCCACCAGAAAGGCCGGCTGGTAAAGCATGGCGTGGTGTCCCCGTCCACCTTATTCACCCAGTGTGGCACTGTGGCACTTCTGGCTCTTCCCCAAAGTCAAAATGACCATGACAGGTAAATGTTTTGAATTCGATTCAAGACATCAAGGCACCCACAATGGTGTAACTAGAGACACAGAACAGAACTTTCAGGACTGCTTCAGAAAGTAGCAAGAAATGGGATCAGTGTATTCAAAGTGAGGGGGAGGCTTCTGAGCCAACGTATCTTTTACTATAATAATTTTTTTAAAATTTAAATATTTACTGTAGTTTTTGACCATCCCTCCATACAAAGACCCTGCCTTAGCGGACGTCCTGGATTTGTGGGAATAAACAAACGTAACTAATAGCAGCAGTGAATCCGTGAGGAGGGGTGAAAGCTGGCTGAGTCTCGTGAGCACTGACCTCCGGCCCGAGACTCCCGGCGGCGCAGGGCTGCCCTGGCGCTCACACTGTGCAGAGGCCGCGGCCTTGACGCGCAGAGCAGCCCTGTGCACCAGGGGCTCCGCGCCTGGCTTCCGCACTAGGCCTGGCCCCGCGGCTGCAGCGGCCTCGCCGCCAGCGAGAGGCAGGAGGAAGGAGGGTGTGGAGGAGTTAGACAGGCCTGGAGTGAGGCGCGGAGGAGGGGCGGGCCGAGCGTGCCGGTTGAGAACAGCATGTACGAGGCCCGCATCAGGAAGGCGCTTGGCACGTTCCAGGAACACAGGAGCCAGGGACGCCCCCCGGGGCAGCAGGCAGGGGGAGGGGCCGGGCCAGGCCCAGAAGATGGGCTCCTTTCCCTCCCTGCCTGGGCCACTTGCTTTATTTCTGTTTTATTTCTTGCACTCCCATCCGGTGTGCCCTTCTGCCTTCTCTGGCTGCTTTCCGGCTCTGCCTCTTTCTGCCTGCCTGAGCCGGCTCTGCTCCGGCTGCTCTGCGTCGTCTTCACCCATCACCTTCAGGGCCTCTGTCCGTGCCTTCACTTCCTGTGTCCCAGAAGGTCTTGGAGCTGCCTGTCCAGCTCGGGCTTATCACAAGGGGGGACAACCAGGGCTCTCTCTGTGGGGCCAGACCCTGTTTCTGTCTGCCCCCACTGCACTGTCCGCCCTCAAAGCCCCCGAAGGACTGGAAGGCCAGGAGCAGGGTGGGAGGGCCCCAGGCCCACAGCCAGGACTCGCTCATTTCCTGTTGGCCTGGGGCTCCTGACAGGTGGCAATTCCCAGGCTGGCAAGGGACGAAGAGATCCCGGGTCTAACTTTCTTGTCCACAGCCTAGGGAACAAACCTCTTGAAACAGAGATGTCCCCGAGATGAATGCAGAGCCGGGGTTTGAACCCGTGTCTGGTTGATCCTTGTGAATCAAGGTTTGCCCGAGTCTCAGGGTTCCCCCACTGAGGAGAAGAAAGGGCCCAACATCCAGAAAAGGAAGCTCCCTGACTAGTGCTGTCCTCTCTGCTCATCTCCCTGGCACTGGAGGGTCACCATGGGTAACCTGGCTGGCAGGGGTGCCCCACCCCACTGGTGACCAGCTGGTATAGCTTGGCCAGGTCTTGGTGGCCTGGGGAGGAGGGAAGAGCATCATGACAGTGAACCTCACACTTGTCACCCTTCTGGAACTTTGGGGGAGGCTCAAGTGGCACAAGGACCGGGGACATTGCCCTGCCCACCTCAGTGCCACCTGTCCCTCCAGGCTGCCAGCGTCCCCGGAACTGCTTCAAAGCTGCAGATTCCAGCATGGCCACAAGGTGGCTCCAGGCAACGCAGGACCACAGGAGCCAAGCCGTGGGTACGCCACGGTGGCCTTAGCAGATGTCACTGACCTCGAGTACTATTTTACAGCCCAGCTGGCAGCCAGGAGTTTGGGCAGGCAGGTAGAGCGGCATTGCTGTGACTTCATAGGAAGCCGGTCACAGAGAGATGGACCGTTCCTGCAGGAGGAAGGGGACCTGCTCTCGTGCCTGGCCACACCCCTCAGGGACTTGCGGGCCAGACGTTTCTCTAGGCTGCGGGGACACAGGGCTGGGGGATGCTGGGGTGTTTCCAGGGGTGTGCCAAGCCCAAGGCTGCCCCCTCTCCCTGTTGTAATCACGTGTCCATCTCTGCTTCTGTCCCCAAGATGACGAAGACGATGAGACACCTGGGCCCTCAAGGCAGCATCCCCAGGAGCCCCCGCAGCGGTCCCCGGAGGAAGAGGGCCACCTGGCCAGGCCCTGCCTGCTCCGCTCCTCCTCCTCCTCGGACCAGTCCGAGACGGTGGGCCCCAAGCTGGAGGCCCTGCGCCGTCCCTCCTCCCAGGCCCAGGCTGCTTGTGGGACCCCACAGCCGCATCCCAGCTCGCCTTCCGCGGCCCTGGACTGGCAGTTCCTCCACATCCACACGCACCAGACGGAGCTGTTCCAACGCTTCTGCCGAGAGCTGGTGGCCGCGCACCAGGACATGGCCAGCAGCATGCATGCCATTGGCCAGGCCGTGGCCGAGCTGGCCAGCCGTGTCGGTGAGATGTGCCAGGTGCTGAAAGAGATCCGGGACGGGGCGCAGGTGTCTCTGCAGGGTCCAGCTGGAGCAGCCCCCGTGGGCTCCACCGCGCAGGCTCAGCCACCCGCGCCGGGCCCAGCACAAGCTCCCCCGGCTCCGGCCCCGGCACGGACTACCAGGTCCCGGAAGAGAAAGCACCGTCTCTGACCCGGCCAGTCTGGAGCGAGAGACCCGGAGCGGTGTCTGGCCTTGAGACGCGCCAGGCTCGGGACCGAGGGACCTGGCAGGGTGCTGGGCACCGCCAGCTCCCCAGCGAGCGCAAGTCGCTGCCTGGGCTCCAACAGAGCTTGCGTCGAGCCCACTCCCTCTCGGGTCATTGGCGGATGCTCAAGACGAAAGAACAGCTACTGCCTGATGCTTGCTGGGCCCGGAGGCCTCTGTCCTCTTGGTCCGTCATCGGTGGCACTAGGCCTCGTGGGGAAGGGGCAAGAGCAGGAGCGTCGGAACGGATCCGCACCCAGCCTCGGGCTGCCGCGCTGAGCCGGTCCCCAGACTGCTGCTTTCCCGTGGTGTGGCCTGAGGGTGTCGGGGACAAGCCCGGCCCTCGGAGGAGGTGTCTGTCCCCCCCTCTTTGGGATGCTAAGGCCCGTGGGTGGCGCCTTCCGCTTGCCCTTGCGCAGTGCGCGTGCTCAGCTGCTGTGCTTGCCTTCCACGTAGTGAGACACGAGTGGGATGGGATCAGGAAGGGGGACACCGTCCCGTATGCTTGGAGGGAGCACTGTACGCTTTTCCTGGACTTTGCAGACATTATGTGATCTCGGGGAGCTCTCAGGATGATCGGAGAGGCAGCTGAGCAGGCATTGCTATCATTTCATAGATGATAAATGATGTAGCCTCTTAATGGGGGTCAGGACCGTGGAGGATTTCGCCAGTGTCCCTGTCCGGAGACCAGGTCTGGAGCAGTAGGAACATGGGTCTTGCTCCTTGTCTGGCCTCCCGTGTGCCACTAGGGGGCAGCGGCAGCACTGAGGCGGGTCTACTGTCCTGCCTGGCCTGGGGCCGCATGCCTGGGGCCGCATGGCCAGTGGCTGGGGCGAGGCAGGGCCCAGGCCTCAGGAGCCCTGCAGGGCTCGTGTCTGTTTCACATCCCGGCATGCCTTGCCTCTGCTTGCTTGGGCTGCACCTGCACTAGCCACACACATCTCCAGCTTCGTGTTTTGTTTTGGGGCATGAGGAGGAAGTGGGGTCTTGCAGTGAGGGAGGGAGGTGGCAGGCAGCAGGCGCGAGCTTGCCTCTGACCGAGCACAGCTGGGCCCTGTGTCCTCTTCGCTCCATGGCCTGAGGCTGATCCTGAAGATCTTTCCCGCCCCTCCCACCTGTTCCCTCCGTCCTGCTCCCTAGAGCCCCGGCGGGGTAGGGGCTTGCTGTACCTGGTGCCTGCTGAGGCCATCCTTGAGGCTGCTTATAACCCAGACCGAGCTTTGTCCTGCACAGAGAACGGGGGACACCTGCCATGTCCCTGTGCCCTTGGCTCCATCTCTCTGTTCTGTGGTCCTTTGGGGGCTCCTGCCCCCCAGACTGAACACCTTCCTGCCCAGCCGCCCCATGGCTTGGTTATTGCCCAGAACTGCCCTGCCTTCCGGAGTCTTTTTGTTAAGATGGCAATAAAAAGAAACTGGTCTCACATTTTGAACACACTCCGGCTCCAGGATCTTTCTTTGGTGTATATTCTCTTTCTCTGCTTCCCATGGAAACCTCACGGCCCCCAGAGCAGGGCTGAGTAGGTTAAGGAAGAGCATAGTGGGGAAGGGGGCCCCAGTGGCCCCCACATTTCCCTGACTGCGGAAGCCAACAGGAGCCCCAGCCAGGCCCTCGGAGGTGAGGACCAGAGCTGGGAGCCGCAGCACCCAGACAGTGTGTTCAGTGTGTCACTCCCTCTCACATCCAAAGTTTGTTAGAGTTGAGTTAATTTTACCTTCTGGTTCCCTAAAAGCCTGTTAAAGTTCCAGGGCCGTGCACATCTTTTCCAGCAGGAGACTTCAGAGAGTCAGGCTGGAGGAAACACCCTGAGCCAGGGACCTTTTTTGGACATGGATCCTGAGCTCCCTCTTCCCACACAGATCTGGGGTTTGTCCAGGTGACGGAAGCACCTGGCTCGCTGCCTATCACAGAGAGAGCTCACCCCAGGGCAGACCCCTAAGTCTCGATCAGGAGCCCCTTTCCAGAAGGATCTGCCTGTCTTTGGCTTTGCATTCCAGACCATCTGCAGCACTTCTTGGCCCAAGGGCATGGCCAGGGACACAGACAGCCAAGTTTTGGGGAGATGCAAAGACACCATAAAGCGAAGCCCAAGGTCTTTCCCAGCATGCCAGATCAGTGTAACTGGCTGGGAAGGGAGGACCCAAGTTGGAAGATGGTTTAACCCTTAGAGCAAAAGAGATGGGAAGGTGCAGAGTCCATGGTTGGGAATGAAAAAAGATGTCCATCTGTGTGTTGGCTTCAGTGGGAACTGTGAGGTTTGTGAAACAAAAAAGGAGGAAACGGGCAGTGGTAGGAAGGATGGAAAGCCTAAGCCAGCGTCCCCGAGGGAAGCCTTGTGGGAGACTGGCTGGGTGCCCTGAGGCTATCGGTTCTCTGGGCAGGTGGGCGCGTGCCCCGAAGTCCCTACCAGCCCAGAGACCTCATGTACATGAGAACACGAAGCCCAGACCCTCTCTTGGCCAGCCTTGCCATCTCTGCTTCTGTGACTGGACGACTTCCTGTCCACTGGAGATCAGGAGGGCGGACCTGTCCTGGGGTGGTCTCTCCCCACTCAAGGGGGTGCCCTGTGAGTTCTTTTCACTCTCAAGAGTTGGAACCCAAAATCATGTCCTGATCCAGCTAGAAAGCCTGGTGTGCTTGATAAGGTCCAAGTGTGTCAGGTCTGAGATTCATCCTTGCCTGACTAGTACCCAAGGTTGGCCAGAGGCCGGAATAAAAACAGTGCCTTATCTTCGTGAAAAGTTCAGGTCAGAAGCCCCACCCTTCCTGCCACCGTCACTCGGCACCTTGATTGTCCCCAAGGTGCCCAAGTCGGGTTGGGATTTCGTCCGACTCTGGGACAGTCAGTGGGGCATTTCCGCCCCCTTCCTGTGCCTTCTCTCTGACCAGGTCCTGGTCGGTCAGAACTCTTGTGCACAGCTGCTTGCGCCCGATGCAGAGCAAGATTTCCTACTCCCTGGAAGCCTTGTGCTGCTCAGGGAGGGCTCTGGCTCTCCTGTGGCCACAGGTGGGACAGCGCTGATTTTCATGAAGGGATTGTCACAAATGGGGGACTGTGGAGTGCTCAGAACGGATCAGGCCTTTGGGTGTTACCACAAAATACTTAAAACAGGAGACCTAATTAGAAGTGATCGGTGTTGGGACTTGGCTGATGTAGCTTTGCTCAAAAATTCCATAGCATCGCCATCGCATCGAGGGAAAGCTCTGTTGTGATGCACTGAGACTTGCCGTATACATCCTATTTCCAGCGCGAGGCTTTCTGGTCTGCCTTTGAAAATACATCGTAATCAATCCAAAGACTCGCGGCGCTCAATCTAAATACTAGGTACAAAACACCTGAGGATGGAAGGGGAAATTGGCTTGAGTCTTTCCAAACCTGACACTGTAGATGATGCTTGTTCAAAGAAATAAATCCTTGCCGAAAACATATTTCTCATAGCATTGAGTGATGGGAAAATAGCTCAGCCTTCTTAGAGCTTGGTGGCTGCTTAGGGATTGAGAAAAGGGGTGACAGTGATGGGAAGTGTACTCACCCCGCACGCTCCTCTCCAGGACAGACAGGGTCGGAGGGTTTGCCTTGCGTTTGCATCTACAAGTGTCAGTAGCGATGTCAGCTCTTACTGTGCTAACCACTAGGCTGAGTTGTCTCCATGCTGAGTGCCCGTCTCTCGCTGCCTGGGGCTGGGAAGACCAATTGTGCAGTGGACAGTTAGGGAAATTGGAATGGCTTCGGCGGGACAGGGGTCTGTGCTCCCTCCCTCCCCTGATGTTCTTGGCTGACGGCATCGTGGCTGGGTGTGTGGAGGTCACCAGATTTTCTTCGCAGCGTGGGGAGACCCACGCTTGCATCAGATACTGTGCTCTGAGGCTCAGCGCCTGGGCCAGACCGCAGTTGTGGGCATCTGAGCACCACGATTTTTCTCTCAGGGTGGAGGGACTTGTGCCTTGTTTCTCTCTAGGGAGCAAAGCAGCCATGGTTGGCGTCTGCTATCCCACTGTGGTGTCCATGCTTCCTACAGGGTCTGTGCTATACTTTGCTGTCAGAATGTCTGACTCTGGTCCCCTCGTGAAGGTGCGCCTTCCTCCAGGGCCGGAGCGCAGGAGGCACTCCAGGGTGGCTGGTGGCACCTCCAGGGTAGACTTTAAGTGCCTTTGGCCATAGTGGCTGCTACCAGTGTTGGAATCGGCCTTTGTGTATTTCTTTGCTTCCAGTGTGTGGGAGAGATAAACAGTAAAAGTGGCTCCTTGAAGAAACCTGAAAAGTATAGAAAATTGTGAAGATCATCCACCTATAATGGATAATTGTTGTTAAAACACTGGTGTATTTCCTCCCAGCAGTTTACTGAGGTTTGTTTTCGAAGCATTATTGGAGCCAGGATGTAAACAGCTTTTGCTCTTATTAATCCTTACTCCACCCGATTATTGGCACTGCTGTGTAATGGCATGAAAGATTCTTGAAAATATTTTTCCTATGGATGAGGTTCCACCAGGCAAAGGTACCTGCATTTACTAAGCTAGACAGCTGGCATTCAATATGCAGGTGTTTTGGCTTTGGCACTATTATAAATAAAGCCACCTGCGTGGTGGGGTGCAGGGCTTGCATACTTGTTCCATATCTTTTTATTCTGGGTCTATACTGCCAATTTATTTCCCAAAGGGCCGTGGCACATTATGCTGCAATGTGGCTATGGGAAATGCCTTTTGCAGCACTTTTATTATTATTCATATTAAAAATTCTGTGCTGACGAGGCGGCGTGCTTCTCGACGTTTCTTTTCCTGTTAGTGATGCTTAATACTTTTCATTTAATCATTATACATTTGAATTTTTATTTCTCCTGGACGACTACAGATAGAATTCTTCAGGCTAAGCCAAACAAACTTCAGTTGCATTTCAGGCTTTTGAGTGAAACCGTAGCATAAGGACAAGTTTATTTTTGGCTACCAGTCTCCTAGCTGTTTGTGTGGTGCAGACCCTAAAGAATACAGCTTCCTTCTGCCCTTTGATGTGTACTTCTCAGCAGCCTCCCATCGCCTGGGGAAGGCCCAGGTGGCAGAAGGGATGTTAGAAATGGCGTTACCAGGAGCCGGCTGGGACTGTACCTTCTGAGTTCAGCGAAACACTAAGGGTTTCCTGGACTTGCTGAGTTGGGGCTGCAAACGCCCACAGAGGGCCCATGAATTAGTGATGGGCCGCATAGCTGTGTGTCCCTTTCTTATCTGTGTGACCTTGGACAAGCGGCCTCTCTGAGCCTCATTTGGCTTAACTCACTGAATTACACTGACCAGTGGTCGCCAGCCTTTCACTGTTTCTTCTTTGCCTTCTTTCTCTGTCCCCGTCGGTCCCTCTGTAGCAGATTTTAATCCTTAGCACATGTCCAATGACCTCCTGGTCACGTGGGTTATTTCTGCTGGGCTCTGTGGGACACTGAAAGCGGCCCAAGGACCCTCCTCCTCCCGCCCTTGCTGGGTTGAGCAGGTGCCCTGTCAACCCCCTCTGCGATATTATGGAACTGGAACCACCGCACCTGCGCCCAGCAACTGGCAGGCCCTCCGCAAGGGTGGCCCGTGGTTCTCATCTCTCCCCTCGCCCTCAGGTACGTGGTCATCTCCCGGGAGGAGAGGGAGCAGAACCTCCTGGCCTTCCAGCACAGCGAGCGCATCTACTTCCGGGCGTGCAGGGACATCCGGCCCGGCGAGCGGCTGCGGGTCTGGTACAGCGAGGACTACATGAAGCGCCTGCACAGCATGTCCCAGGAAACCATCCACCGGAACCTGGCCAGAGGTGAGTGCGCAAGCTCCTGGAGACCACGCCCACCAGAGCCACGCCCACCAGAGAGCACACACCCACCACGGGCCACCTCTGCCCACTCCGGAAGGACCCCCCCTCCCTGGCAAGACCACGCCTACCAAGGAGGCCATGCCCACTGTGCCAGGGAGGTCATGCCTACTCTTCTGGGGAGGCCAAGATCCCTCTTCTAGGAACAACCCAAAGAAACAAACGGGAAATACCTTGACCAGGAGTGGGAAGACCCGGGGCGAGTCAGGGAACAGAGGGCTGGACCTGAGCAGTTATGGGTGTGAATGGCTGTTCTTTTCCCTGCAAGAGTTTCAGAAATCCTTATCGCGCAGATTCAGAGCGCTGGGAAGACAGACAAACCCCCATAGCCCATGAATACATTTAATCAACACCGATCCCGCCCCCCCCCCCAGTTGAAACTGATGCATTCACATCCCAGACTGCGGCTGGCCAGTAATCCTAGGGGATGTAGGTGACGCAGGTGACGCTTACCTCCTGTGTGCGATCCAGGCTCCTACACAGCCCTGAATGCTAACCACACGAGCAGAACCTGCCCGTAAGTGGGCCGTGGTGTTCGGTGGAGGAAGGTACAGTCCACATCTAGGGTGTGCCTGCCGTGACCATTAGAAGTCCTCAGCTGTAACCCGTTAATGCTAACCTTCTCGTGTGGATTATTGGCCCCGTTTCACAGATGGATAAGCAGATAATTAGCTAACTGCGGTGACTCACCCAGGGTTACATAGCCAGGGGGGTGGAGCTAGGTTTCTGACTTGGGTTTAAATTCTACCTGCAGTGACCTCCCAGACAAAACTAGCCTCTTCCCTGCTTCCTCCTGGTCCCATCGGTTGTCCTAAAGATATGAAGTGAAAGGACAATCCTTTTGGAGAAGTCTGGAGGAGGCGAGGACATCAGGTGTGTAGGTGGCCTCCATCCAGACTCCCTGTGAATGAGTCTTTGGAAGTGGTTGAAAATACTCCCCAGCTCCAAGCCTCTACCTCTCTGCTCCACCCTCAGCCTGGCCAGTAAACTCGGAGCCCACATCCTCTGTCAAGGGGACGTTTCTTTGTATGAAAACCACACATCCAAAAGCCCAGAGCCTACCTGGTTCCAGAACCCAGGCTCTTCCCAAGCCCCAGAATACGGTGTCCCCAACCAACCTACGTAATTGCGATCATTAAGGAAAGGATCGGAAAATGAATGGAGAAGAGGAGAAGCAGGTGGAGGAAACTCGCTGAAATCAAACTGTCCTGAAGGACAAATCAGAACCAAGCGAGTTGCTGCGTGCACAGCTGCTGCCTGGCGTGGTGGAAGGTACCCGGCGACTGGTGGGAGACCCAGCGGACAGGTCCTCTCTGTCTTCTTTGGACCTGGGGGTTGGGCACGTGCTGATCTCCCTTGGGAAGCTGCGCCTCTGTGACGAAGCTGTGGTTCCCATTTGACCTGGGGAGATGCCGCAAAAGCTCTGCCACAAGGTAGGTGCTCAGAAAACTTCTGTGGAGTGGATATGAGGGAGAAGTCAGTGAAGACAGCCAGTAAGTTTCCAAAAGAGCCGTACCGCTGGAAGAAAGAAGAAAACCAAGAGAAGTCACACCTGAGAACACAGGTTCCCTCCCGTGGCCATACTCTTCGTGAATCCTTCTGGATCCGTAATGACCTTTTATTCCCCCGAGTGTTTTCTTCCAAACACCTCGAGCTGTGTCGTCCTCAGACAGCCCTGTGACCTGTGGACTGCTCGGAGACGGCAGTGGGCTTTCAGGAATGGCGGCTCAAAGGAGACGTGACAAACCCTCGGGAAAGGACACGCAGGTACCGAGACGTGTGAAGGCACAGGGGCAAGCAGTGTGTCCCTGGCCGGGCTAAGCAGTAGGGAGCAGGAAGGAAGCAGGAAGCCCTCGTGAGATAGTCCTGGGGCTCTGTGGCATTTCAGTGTGCTTCTCTATAGGCTTAGCGTTAGCTGGTTCTGGGTACTTCGGGTGGCATTGCGGATTGGCATGCTAAGATCGTGCACAGAGGAGGTGTCTTTGTAAGTGGAAGGTGGAAACAAGTTATTAGTCCTTATGAAGGAGGAATGTGGTCTGGAGCCCAACATTGCTTCTTGAAAGAGAATATAAGTCATCCCTCTGTGGTTGTCTTTACAGAATAGGATGTATCTCCTGCTTGTGTTCAGTATTTTCATGTTATTTGATCTATTTTGAATCAGTGGTTTCTGTGGAAGTATTTGTTTTTGCTTTATTTTTCCCCCCATAGTTCACGGAGGCATTGGGATCAAATACATATGGTTGAGAAGTTATTTGTCCTCCCAAACATTTTTCATGGAAGCCCAAAGTGTGCAAAGGTCTCCTGTTCGTGTGACGTGGATGACACGGTCCTTGAACAGAAAGACAGGAGTCTCTGGTCATTCACAGCCTGGAGTTCCCTGCATCCGTGGCTCTTTCCTGCTGACTGACCTGGGAGAATGGGGAAGCCCAGCTCTCGATTTTCAGATATTTGGAATAAGCAAATTCCTTACCTGATCTGTACAACAAATATGTTGCAAGTTTTAGAAGTTCCCTCCATCTTTCCTGTAGCTCTGCTGCTACAAAAATGCAGGCTGGGCCCCCAGTTCCAATGCCTTGGGAAGGAAGCTGTTCCTTAACATTCGGGTGAGGACAGACGAGGGGCATCCTGGATAGGTTAGGTTGGTACCCGCAGGAGACCTGGAGACAGACCTGGGCGAGGACGCAGCACCCCAGGCCCGCTGTGGCCAGCCAAGTGTGGGCACCCGAGGTGCTCGCCAGGGCCCTTGGCAGGGCTGTCCGCAAATCCAGCTCACAGAAGCCCACCCGCAGCGGACGCATCGCTACTCTGAGTCACATCACTCAAGATCCCTGATCTAGGAGACGTGTAAGGTTTCTCAGCCCTCACAGACTGTGTCACGACCTCAGGAGGGCTGAGGACGCCTGCTTTCTTAGCACCTCTTCCTCGGGGAGTACGAGCGCTTGTGCACATTCCGTGAGACGATGCTGTCAGTGGTATGAAGAGCCAGGTGAAAATAACCCCTATTAGGGTGTTCACCGGATCTTTCAGGTTAATTTGCAGTAACTAAAAGTCAATTTAGCCTGGCATGGCGGTGCTTACCTGCCATCCCCGCTCTCTGGGAGGCTGACGCAGAGGGATTGCATGTTCTAGGCCAGTGTGGGCAACTTAGTCATCCCTGTCTCACAAAAAGTGAATTGAAGTAATTCCCAGGATAGAGAGAAATAGAAAAAGACACATCTCTGGTTGGGGAAAGAAACACAAGGAAGCTGGGCGTGGTGGCTCACGCCTGTAATCCCAGCACTCAGGAGGCAGAGGCAGGAGGATTGCTGAGTTCGAGGCTTGCCTGGGCTACATAGTGAGCTGAGGGTCAGTCTGAACTACAAAGTGAGACCTTGTCTCAAAAAAAAAAAAAAAGAAAAAAGAAACACAAGGATATTCGGGGACTGCTTGGGGTCCCTGTGTCACCTCGTCCTTCATCTTGCCAGAGGCTGCCAGCTTGGACCCTGTAGCTGCCGAGGGTGTCCCTGCCTTCCCTCTGCCTCCAGCGTCAGTCAGATGCTGCTTCCCCATCACACAGTCTCACACATTCCTGGCTTCCGATTGCCAGGAGAACAGACGTTTCCCCAAGCAGGCTGTCTGCTGGGCAGCCAGTGGGGGAGGTAGCCTCCCGGTGTTCCCTGGCACCTGCTACCCAGTCCAAGCAATGCCTTCTCATTGCCAAGGACGGAGGGGCAGCTTTGGAGCGGTGAAATCCACACGCTTTTTATGTTATTTGATCCACTTTGAGTCACTGATTTCCTTAGAGGGCCCTTGGGATGTTGCATCTACCTGTCTGGTTGGGCAGGAGATTGGCTTCTAGGACACAGAATGGCACATCCCTTGAAAGAACAGCCAGTCACCCTCCCTGGAGATCTCTCTCTCAGTGTGTAAGTGTGGAGTTTCTACGCAGTAGGCTTCTTCTGGACTATCCTGTCCTAAAAACTCTCTCTGCTCTCCAGGTCCTGTGACTGGCTCCTCGAGTCTTCCGTCTGACTCCCTCTCTGTTTGTGACACCCACCAGAGGGCCGGAGCTTTGTTTCTGTTGGTTTCTCCTTCGGGGGCTTTTCCCCATGTCCTTACACCCTGGTTTTCCTTCCTAGGCGAGAAGAGGCTGCAGAGGGAGAAGTCTGAGCAGGCTCTGGATAACCCAGAAGACCTGAGGGGTCCCATTCACCTTCCTGTGTTGAGACAGGGCAAAAGTCCCTACAAGCGTGGCTTTGACGAGGGGGACTCACACCCCCAGGCCAAGAAGAAGAAGATCGACCTCATTTTCAAGGACGTGCTGGAGGCCTCTCTGGAAACTTCTAAGGTGGAAGCACGTCAGCTGGCCCTGAGCACCTCGCTGGTCATCCGGAAAGTCCCCAAGTACCAGGACGACGCCTACGGCCAGTGTGTAGCCACCAAGCCCCATGGCGTGCAGAACGTCGGCCGGGCCCAGGGGCAAGGGGACTGGAAGATCCCCCAAGCAGCGGCCAAGGAGCTGGGCCCCTTGGAGGATGAAGAGGAGGAGCCTGCGCCCTTCAAGGCGGACAGTCCCGCGGAGGCCTCCCTTGCGTCTGACCCTCACGAGCTTCCCACCACCTCTTTTTGCCCTAACTGTATTCGCCTAAAGAAGAAGGTCCGAGAACTGCAGGCAGAACTAGACATGCTTAAGTCTGGGAAGCTCCCTGAGCCCCCTGTTTTGCCACCACAGGTACTGGAGCTCCCAGAGTTCTCGGACCCTGCAGGTAAGTTGGTCTGGATGAGAGTTTTGTCATAGGGAAGAAAGAGCGAAACGGGCTGTGTGGAAGGTGGCCTAGCGCTCCGTGTTGGCGCCACCTGCCGGCAGACCTGAGGAGAGCAGTGCGCAAGTGGCCACCCCCATGGGTGGGACTGTGGGGCCAGCGTCTTCCGGCGCCAGGGGCAGGTCCGCTTGCAGCTCTGGTGGATGCTTTGCGTGTCACCCTTGTATCCTCCTTGTCAATAAAGGAAGTTCCGCTGCAGGAGGGGTGTGTGCTGTGTTCTTGACCCGTTGCCTTCTCAGGTGGTCTGACTGGTGCTTCCCCCAGAGCCCGTGATCCCTCTCCCTGGGCCCAAGGAGGGTGTCCTTCTGGGGAGCTCTCACGGAGGATCTGAGGAACACAGCTTCCTTCTCCTCTTCTGGAATCTGCTCTTCCCAGGTGGTCCTGGTCCCCCAGCCCGGTGCCCAGCAGCTGCAGGGCATTGCCACAGCCCTAGTTCAGCAGGGGGCGGTGGTGCAGATCTGCGAAGCACGCGTCCAGAGGAAGCTGCATGTCCGCCCTGAAGCCCCTCGGGGCGCCTCAGAGCTGCCTGCAGGCCAGCCCGCCTCCCTGGCCACATCCGGGGCGCCTGAGCCCCAGGCCTCCAGGGGCGCCCTGCAGGCGTGCGGCGCGCAGTGCGCGTCCTCTTCCCGTTCCTGCTGTCTCCCCGCCCCCAGCATCTACCCGCGGCAGGTGGGGGCAGGGAGTGCGGGCTGGGAACTGCGGCCGCCCGGATGCTCCACAGAGAAGTCGCGTGCGGAGAGCAAGAGGCTTAGAGCAAGTTGCAGGCCGGGAGTCCATCCGTCACGGGCCGCAGAGGACTTCTGCTTTACACAGCCTGGCCTACTTCCGGGCAGCGTTTGCCGTTCGTTTCAGGAAAACCCGTTTTTCCCGCCCGGTGTGAATGTTTCTGTCGTTTGTCTTGCAGCCTCAGAGAGCATGGTGTCTGGCCCCGCCATCATGGAGGACGATGACCAGGAGGTCGACTCCGCGGATGAATCCGTCTCCAACGACATGCTGGCCACGACCGACGAGCCCTCCAAGATGTCCTCGGCCACCGGGCGCCGCATCCGGCGCTTTAAGCAGGAGTGGCTGAAGAAGTTCTGGTTCCTGCGGTACTCGCCCACCCTCAACGAGATGTGGTGCCACGTGTGCCGCCAGTACACGGTGCAGTCGTCCCGCACCTCGGCCTTCATCATCGGCTCCAAACAGTTCAAGATCCACACCATCAAGCTGCACAGCCAGAGCAACCTGCACAAGAAGTGCCTGCAGCTCTACAAGCTCCGCATGCACCCCGAGAAGACGGAGGAGATGTGCCGTAACATGACCCTGCTCTTCAACACCGCCTACCACCTGGCCCTGGAGGGCAGGCCCTACCTGGACTTCCGGCCGCTGGCCGAGCTGCTGCGCAAGTGTGAGCTCAAGGTGGTGGACCAGTACATGAACGAGGGCGACTGCCAGATCCTCATCCACCACATCGCCCGCGCGCTGCGGGAGGACCTGCTGGAGCGCCTCCGCCAGTCGCCGTACCTCAGCATCATCCTGGACGGGCAGAGCGACGACCTGCTGGCCGACACGGTGGCCGTCTACGTCCAGTACTCCAGCAGCGACGGGCCCCCGGCCACCGAGTTCCTGTCCCTGCAGGAGCTGGGCTTCTCCAGCACGGAAAGCTACCTCCAGGCTCTGGACCGGGCCTTTTCGGCCTTGGGCATCCGGCTCCAGGACGAGAAGCCGACGGTGGGCTTGGGTGTGGACGGGGCCAACGTCACGGCCAGCCTGCGCGCCAGCATGTTCATGACCATCCGCAAGACGCTGCCCTGGCTCCTGTGCCTGCCCTTCATGGTGCACCGGCCCCACCTGGAGATCCTGGACGCCATCAGCGGCAAGGAGCTGCCCTGCCTGGAGGAGCTGGAGAACAACCTGAAGCAGCTGCTCAGCTTCTACCGCTACTCACCGCGCCTCCTGTGCGAGCTGCGCTCCACGGCGTCCACGTTGTGCGAGGAGACCGAGTTCCTGGGCGACATCCGCGCCGTGCGGTGGATCATCGGCGAGCAGAACGTCCTCAACGCCCTCATCAAGGACTACCTGGAGGTCGTGGCCCACCTCAGGGACGTCAGCAGCCAGACGCAGCGGGCAGACGCCTCGGCCATCGCCCTGGCCCTGCTGCAGTTCCTCCTGGACTACCAGTCCATCAAGCTCATCTACTTCCTGCTGGACGTGATCGCCGTGCTGTCCCGCCTGGCCTACGTCTTCCAGGGCGAGTACCTCCTGGTGTCCCAGGTGGACGACAAGATCGAGGAGGCCATCCAGGAGATCAGCCGGCTGGCCGACTCCCCGGGTGAGTACCTGCAGGAATTCGAGGAGAACTTCCGGGAGAGCTTCAACGGGATCGCCATGAAGAACCTCAGGGTGGCGGAAGCCAAGTTCCAGTCCATCAGGGAGAAGATCTGCCAGAAGACCCAGGTCATCCTGGCGCAGAGGTTCGATTCCCGGAGCCGGATCTTCGTGAAGGCCTGCCAGGTGTTCGACCTGGCCACCTGGCCCAGGAGCAGCGAGGAGCTGGTGAGCTACGGTAAGGAGGATGTGGTGCAGATATTTGACCACCTGGAAGCCATCCCCACCTTCTCGCGGGATGTGTGCAGGGAAGGGCTGGACCCTCGGGGGAGCCTGCTCACGGAGTGGCGGGAACTCAAGGCCGATTACTACACCAAGCACAGCTTCAAGGACCTGATCGGCCACATTGGTAAATACAAGCAGAGGTTTCCGCTCTTGAACAAGGTCGTCCAGGTCCTCAAAGTCCTCCCCACCTCCACCGCCTGCTGCGAGAAAGGCCGCAGCGCCCTCCAGCGGGTCCGCAAAAACCACCGCTCCCGCCTCACTCTGGAGCAGCTCAGTGACCTGTTGACGATCGCCGTCAACGGGCCCCCGATCGCCAGCTTCGATGCCAAGCGAGCCCTGGACAGCTGGTTCGAGGAGAAATCTGGCAACAGTTACGCCCTGTCGGCCGAGGTCCTCAGCAGGATGTCAGCCCTGGAGCAGAAGCCCGTGCTGCCCACTGTGGACCACAGGGCCGTGTTTTACCCAGACATGTAGGAAACACGTGCTACAGAGTTCATTAAGCTGTTGAATATTTTTTTAATCTATACTCATAAGCTTTGATATATTATATAAATATATATTATATTATATTATTATATATATATATATATATATAAACTCACACTGAAAATTTTTAAAAACCAAGGTGACACATCCACCGGAAGCTACTGGGAGCTTTCAGAAACGAATAATGTCAGAAACTGACTCTCGACTCCACGCGGCAGCTGTAACACACATGGCGACTCATTTCCACTCGCAGAAGCGTGTGCTGGGGCCACACGGTCCCCACCTCACAGTCCGCCAACGGCATAAGCTAAAATGACAGGTCTCTGTCATCACCTTTAGGTAGCATGTTTTATGTTTTCATTTGGGGGTTCAGAGGCCTTGGGTCGGGGTTGGGTTTCTGTTCTTGCCTTTTGATTTCGTACGGTTTCATGATGGGGCTCTCCTGGGCTCTTGGGGACACTGTGGTCCAGGCTGCCGCAGGTCTCTGGTCCCTACAGGGTGGATGGTGTGTCTGGACCGGGGTGTTGGTCTTTCTTCCTTCCTCCATCTGACTCTAGCTTGAGAGGTTTTTACTCTTTTCCCGATGGGGGTTCCTTCAGTCCTACAGACAAAAGCGTCGGTCAAACTGTGAACCTATCACCCCTTCCTCTGTCGCCTCTCTTCCTGGTGGTTGCTTCCAGACCCTTGGATAGTAGAGATAGTACCTGTTATACTGAAGGCAAAACCGCCTTTCAACTAAGCTTGAAATCCGGGGGCAAGGGAGAAGCTATGAGCTTTTTATTTTTGCATTCCTGTTTTTCCATGGTGGAGGACAAAACAATATAATTCCATTCACAGCCAGGGCTGTGGATGAGACAAAGAGCCAAGAAATCCAGACCCCAGTAGGGCAGCGATTTTTGGCTAAAAACAAGTAAACTGAAAATTATATATTCAATTTACATGCATTATTTATATTCTGTCTTTATAACAATCCTATAATGTGTTGAGGGTATTTTGTTTTCCTATAATAGTCAAGAAGCACCTGCTGTATGGTTCAGGGGCAGGAGCCGTCGATGCACAGTGTGTCTTGGGTTGGGCACGGTCCAAATGAGAGTCCATGGAGAGGGCCTTCTTGGTCACTAAAGCTGATGATGCACTCCACAGCCTGGCAAGAAGGTTGTGGGAGACCGGACAGTGTTTCTGTGCCTGTGAACTCTTCCTTTTCCAAACAGGGTCGGGAAAACAGGAAGTAAGAGAGAGCTCTCAAGGTGTCAGCCTACACACACACACACACACACACACACACACACACACGATATAAGCTTTAGATATGGCCGCTTGCCTGCTCCCTGGGGCAAGTCGTGGTTTAAACTAGAGGAGTCTGACCTTTGTTCTTTTGTTCATTCAACTACCAGTATACCTCGCAAGGGAGTTTTCAGAAATGTGCGTACGCTGTTCAGAACTTCTGTTCCTCTTCTGACATCTGCTTTGTGCACCGTTCGTATGCAGCTCGTCCCTGGGGAAGGGAGGAGATCGGATGATCTGTCCATGGTCAGTTGTGCTGGGAGCTGCGCTCTGGATCGACCGAGGGGGGAGGCTCGGCCACAGGTTAGGCCCTAGGGGCCACGGCCTGGCTGGTCCTCACCCTCTGGACTGTGGTTGCTCCTTCCTTCTCAGTTTATCTCGTCTCTGAGGCCTTGTGCCGTCAACAACCATGGTGGAAACGTCATCCACACTGAACACCTTGCTGTCCCTTCCTGGTCCTGCCAGGCCCTTTGTTCCTCACAGATCCCTGCCTCACCCCCCTGGTCTTGGTGCTAAGATAACTTTAGAATCATTGCTGCTAGTCAATAGCTTTCATTATATAAATATATTATATATATATATATATTATATATTATTTTTGAAATGTTTTTGTTTGTTTTCAATGGTGATGTAGCATGTCAAACAAAAATCAAAACGAAACAAAAAACAGAAAAAAAAAAAAAACTGGGATTCTCCAACTGTCCCACTGCCAGGCCTCATATGCTGCCTTCTTCAACAAATCAATGCATCCTTCCCGATGTTGGTGCCCACACCCCACCCGAGTGGCACGTACCCTTCCCCAGCCTCCTCTGAGCAAAGCAAGAGTTGGCAAGAAAGACCCAGAGCTCCCCTTGGATGTGCTGATCTCCCCACCCTTGTTCCACATGCCCACTCCGAGTTGGGGTCGTGTGGAAAGCCACTGCAAAGCACAAGGCCCCCATTTCCCAGCTCCGGCCTGGGACTTCCTGTCTTTCTGCACACAGAGACCAGGCCGGGGGTTTCACTGAACACGGGTGGGCGGAGGGCAGGCACAGTCAGTTGGGGTCTTTTCTTGTCGCCAACAGTTGCCTTACACCTCTTCTTCCCCTCCAGCCCCCTCGCTACCCGACGGGGGCTCGTCTGCCAGGGGTGGGGTGGGGGACTGGACGACCCTGTGAAGCCGGGAGACGGCCAGCGTCTGTGGGAGAACCAGTCCGGGTTGTGACTGTCTCTCCCGGGAGGCCGGGGCCGTAGCAAGCTCCAGCCTTCCGTGAAAGCCCGTGCCAGTGCCTACCTTGCAGCTCTTGGGAGCGGGGACCTCTGCCACCCCCATCCAGGCCCGGCCTTGGAGGAGCTGCATTCTCCTGGGTCTTGAGTTTGGCGGGCGCCTCTGAAACCGGGTGCTCGCGGCTTCTGCCGAGGTCAGCCAGGCCTGGGCTGTGGCACACTCCGGAGGCCACCTTGTCTTGGGATGTGGCATAACGGGACTGGAAGGGCAATAAGCCACTGCGATGTTCACAGGGATTTTTATCAGCTTACGGGCTCCATGGGAGGCCCAGAACCTCTGTCCTGTGAATGATGGTTTCAAGAACGTGTTGTTCCTGTCTTAGAGATTCTTCTCTCTTCCACACCCTTGAAAAGGGCTTGGTTGATGGGAGTCTTGAGGTCTGGCCAGGGAACCTCGTAGTGGACAAGCCTGATTGTTCATTGGGTGGAAAACTGTGGCCCGGCAGCCGGGGCCTCCCAAATCCGGTCCCTTCACAAGGTTGCAGCGTCTGCCTGAGCCCCTGGCTTGGGAGCGAGCACCACGGGTTTGGGAGCTGTGTGTCCGGGCTGAGGGTTGTCCTCATGTGGCTGGCTGGTCAGCGGCCATCCTAGGTCATGGAAAGGCGACACGTGAGATCAGGCGTGAGGCTAGGTTTGCAGACAGTTGTGCTAAGCAGCTGCTTTGGAAAACCTGGGGCCTGGTGCCCTTCTGATAAAATCATCTGTTCTTCCTGAATGGAGGCAAAATGAGATCCTTTGCTACCAAGGAGAGTTTGGATCGCCCAGCCCTCTCGGCCTGTCATGTTTGACAGCATCATCAGGGCATTAGAAATGGTAGACATTTGTTCTTCTATTTTTCTTATGACTGCCTGTGACATCTTGTGCCATCCTTCCTCCCCCATCCTCACCTGGCATGAGGGTAAGACTGAGCTCTGGACGCCCCAGATGGCCAAGTTCAGGGCTGGGCCCTCCCTGTCCTCAGCCTCTGCTCCATGTTTCCGAGCAAGTGGTTTTGCTGAGCCCCTCTCCCTGACTCATTTATGCCAGCCCTTTAATTTGGGGGAAAAGACTACGTAATTAGCGAAAGCATTGTTGGAATATTTCTCCATCTGTTGGAGGAGACGCCATGAAAGAGGCCAAAGGGAAGAGCGCGCAGAGGCTGAGCTCAGCCGCAGAGAGCGGAGCAGACTGCAGCCCCGGCCCAGCCGGCATCGCGTCAGCTGCCCACTCGTGCCTGATGGGTTGGAATACGCCTTCTCTCCTGTGGACGCCCTGCGCCCTTCACCTCCCCTCCTACCCACTCAGGAACAGGCGTTCCGCATCGAGGTCTGCTTTGGGCTTATGGTCGGGGCTGGTTTCCAAGGAAAAGTTGTACTTTTGTTGGTGCGTGCATCCCTTTTGGCAGAAGGCTCTAGCCACATCGGTACTCACGCATGCCCGGGTCCCTAGCCAGGCTGGGACGGCTGAAGCAGGCAGGCCAGGCTCCCACGGGGCGAGAAAAGATGGCGTGGAGGGCAGCTGAGGTAGGAGAGTCCATTGCGGACATGCTGGGCCTAACCTGGCCTCCTCTGGTCCTTGGGAAGGAGGAATTGAGAGGCGCAAGGCGCTTCTCCCCCTGGAGGGGGGCCCTTCCCTGGCTCTAGGTTGTCCTGGTGCTCCTGCTGAGGGCGTGGAGCCGGGAGCCTCGGAGACGGCCTCTGCCTGTTAGCCAGAGGAGATGTGTCCCTCTGGGAGGAAAATGGTACGGCCCTCCTCGCCCGTGCAGCACTCCCTTCCCCTGTCCCTTCACGTGGTATCGCCCTGGAAATACCTATGCAACCTGGTCTCCCTGGGAGACCTGCATGGAAGCGGGGGAGTGTGCAGTGTATAATTACTGATGCTACAGCATTTAGATTGTATATATGGACATATACAGTACGGATACTCACAGAGGAAGAGTTTAAATCACATTATATCTATAAATAATATCCTATATATTTATACATTTCTATGTTTTAAATAGATATAAAATAGAGTCTATAGAGCTGGAGGTGTAGTGGAGGCCTGCGGCTGTGCTGTGGAGAGGGAGGAGGTCCGGCCCTGGGGTGGGGATTCGGGGAACGGGCAGTTCGCTGGCTCTGGGGCCCGTCCCTGTGTGTCAGAGAGGGGAGCTGCGCCCTGACCCTCCTCATGCACTTTCTCTCCTTTTCCACGCTTGGTCTGAGGTTGAAGGAGACTCCCCCGGTCCCCGACTCCAGCTCAAGCGTCCCCTACCTCCCCCACCACAAGCCTACGCCTAGGTGGTCACTGTTGCTTGGCAAAGGGCGTGGTCTCTGGAGGGTCCACTGCACAAACCCCCAGTCACCTCCCCCGCCGAGAATAAGCAGCGTCGCGGGCAATAGGACAGGTGTACTTGGTTTCTAGACGGTCCAGAAAGACGCTGCCCTCCCCGTCGGGTGCTTCTGCCGCCCCCTAGAGGCCACGCCTCTGAACACAGCCGTCCTGGCCTCCTGGCCCTCTCAACCACTGTCTGCCAGGGCTGCAGAGACCAAGCGGGCAGCGCTGCCCGCCATCCGGAGGGTTTCCGGCCGGGGCAGGGGCATCTGCTTACAGGGAAGGGCCGGAGAGACAGATCCGCACACTCATAATTCAGTGGTAACTCAAGCTCGGAAGCAGAGCTTCGGCCCAGCGCCTTCTGCGCAGCTGCGCTGCTGGCTGTACTCAGGACATTGCGACCCCGCCTCCCTCACGGAGGCCCAGGGGCCCCACCCACTCGCTGTAACCCGCAGGTTTAGTTCACATACACTGTTCTTCTGTGACAGAAGCTGATCCCCACGTTCAGGCCCCTGTACTTCCTTTGGGCAGGACACCACCCTCAAACTGTCCCCAGCTCCTGCGCTGGGACACTGGGACCCAGAAGGGACCCCGGCGCCACTGGAAGCATAATGGAGGGCGTGTGCAGCCCAGACGGGAGCCCGGAGCCCCCCAGCTTCCAGCTTCCAGCTTCCTTTCCGTTCTTCCTCTCCCTGAAGGTGGGAGGAGGGCAGGTGGAGCTGTGGGCGATGGGCCAGAGGGCAGCTGCCTGAGCTGCTGTCCAGAGCAGCCTCTGGCTTTGGGGCCCCCAAGGACATCCCCTCCCCTCCGCAAGCCTCCTGGGGCCCCTGCCTGCTCTTCCTCACCATCCTACCAGTGTACCTCAGTCTCCAGCAGACCCAGCAACCCTGGACCACAGCTGGGGCCAGGTCTGTTCTGCCAATGCCCATCTCCTTGAGCCACAGCTAGCCGCCAACTGGGTCTGGGAACGCCCTGCAGGGGCTGGCTCAAGAGGGACCAGGCCAGGCCCAGGCCTTCCTCCCATGGAGTGGGTCGGCCATGGCCAGGGCATGGGCATCCCCAGTAGCAATCCCACAATGCACTGTACCTCAGAGAGAGCTTGCTGCAGGCACCCAGGGACCGGCCCCTGTGCAAGCGGGGACAGCCGGTGACAGCACTGCTCACCAGAAGACAAAGCCCGGGCCGCTCTCGGGCACCCCTCAGTCTTCATTGTTGTCTCTCGGGAAGAAGCGGCAGTCTGATCCTGTCTGTTTCGGCCCCTGTCTCTCTCCTCCTCTCCACCCCCACGCTGCTGACCGTTTTCATTTCAATCACAAAGGAAAAACAAAGTGGGGGTGAGGGAGATACCTAGGATTCTATTATTACATACATATTAATATGTTAATACTTTCTTTCTTAAAAAAAAAACCTCTCGATGTTATTATTTCGCGGACTATGCTTTATAGTACCTGTGTGACGGGACCTAGGACACTGGATACAGATAGAGCTATGTTGGTTTATCATGATATGTACGCAGAAACTTTCCTTTTGTCATATTATCCTTGTAATGTAAGAAGATTGTTAATAAAAGCATTTAAATTTACTCACCAATTCGAATCTCTGCCTTCTTGCCTCTCCCCAGGCCTGTGTTCTGGATTCAGAAGGGTCCCCATTGAAAGGGTTCAGGCTGCAGGGTAGAACTCTGCCTGCTCCTAGGATACAAGGAACTATCAGAAGCCTCTTTATGACCTAAATCACTTTCCCTCTATTGGAGTCCATTTTTAATAGGTGACCAACACGCGTGGCTTACCTAGCGGACCAAAGTTGTTAGTTTTAAATCAGGAAGGCTCAGGTGTTGAAGGCTTGGGCTCCAGCAGGTGGCGCTGTTGGTAAGTAGTGAATACCCCAGGAAATGGCGGCTAGTCCAGGAAGTGGGACCTAGATGGAAGAGGTGGGTCACTGGGGACATTCCTTTGACTATATTCTCATTATTCCTGTCTCTGTCTCTCTCTCTTTTCTGACCATCAGGAGGTGAACAGTTTTCCTTCACCACAGGCTGCTGTCGTGATGAATTACCTCATGATAAGCCCAGAGCAGCTAGGCCAAGAACCAAGAACTGAAACCATGTGCCCAAATAAATCTTTCCTCCTTTTGAATTGATTTTCTCAGGTATTTTGTCACAGCAATGGAATGCTGACTAACACAGGGGGTGTGACCCAAACCATTTTAAATGGTGTTTTTCCCCCATATATGTTTAGCCCACAGCATTCTCTCTGAGGTGATGCACAGAGCCATTGTAGATAGACAAGCTTGTTCCAGCTCTCCTTGTCCCTGTGTTGTATGACGCTCTGTGTGCAGACCTGTACCTGTAAGGGCCTTCTTTTCATAGTTCACCAGTGGCACTGGCGTGAGGCTAGAAGATACATGATGTTTTGCCCGCATAATTTTAGAAAGGGGATGGGCATAAATCCAATGAAAGTATAGATCTTCCATTCTTACTCTTCCCCTGGGATGCTAAGTCCTCTCCTTCTCCCCGATAGCTTCACTTCTTTGGTGTTATCTTTCTCTTCTTCCCACCTCAGCTTTCTTAATGTCTTCCAGTTTCCTCTCTGCCCAGGAAGTACCCCGCCCTGGCCCCAGCCAGCACTTAAAGGCTTGCTGTTGTGAAAGCCACTGCATGGTCCCCGCAGAGTGTTCTAGTTCTCTTCATCCCAGGAGACAAGAAAGGGAGGAGGAGTGAAGGGGCCCGGCTATCCACATGTAACCACGCCAGTGGGCTAGTCTCCCTTCCCACAGCAGCCAGGCTACCCAGATCTGACCCACATGTGCAACAATTTCTGGAATGTGTTAATTTTGTATCCGGAATTTGAAGGAAGGAAAACCTCCCACCCACCCGTATTTGGCCAGAAGTCAGCCTCTCTCAAGGGGGGGCTTGGAGGCAGTGGTAAGGGCAAAGCCCAGTCTACCCTCTCACCTCCCACTTCTCCCAGCTTTTGTCTCCAAGGTCCAGTGGGCAAGCTGAGTTCACCTCAGAGGAAAATCTTGGACCTGGCTAGCTGCCTAAAGACCCAAAGGGTTCCATGTGATAATTTCTAGAGTGATCTTTTAAAACACAGATCCAGTCATAGTGTCCTCTCCACAGAACTCCTCTAGTAGATTCTCAACACACCTATACTCCCAAGCCACCATCCCTGCACACACCGCCTGGTCTGGTCCTCCCCTTACTGGTCACTCTGTCTTCCACATTCTGATCCCTTTCTGCATCTTCTAAGCCACAAGAGCTTGGTCAGGAGACTTAGTCTCTTTCTTTAGTTGTTTAACACACAACATGGCCTACTCTGCTGATTATTTACTATCCCTGATGTCACCATGGTGATCTCTCAGATCGGGAGGAAGTAGGTGCTGGGCAGCCTTGGGAGTCTCTGCACCCTAATTTCTACTCAGAACTCCTGGGGCTACCTTGGGTGAGGATGCAGCCTCAGGTTTCCCTACCATGCTCCCAACACTATCGCCCAGGGCTTCCTGAGGTTTCTTTTTTTTTTTTTTTGGTGGTTTGTCTGCAAAAGCATGTTGTCTTCACTTATTGCTGGTTGGACTTCCCGGCCTCCATGTGGAAATAGGCTTTGCCTCTTCCCTTCCCCATCGGCTAAAAGGTTGTCCTGAGATACTGGGAAAGAGCCTCAGGAAAGTGGGACGGCAAGTCATACCCCACAGTGAGTTGTGTTGATGTTACTTTTCTCATTGCTGAGAAAAAAGTGCCTGAGTAAAGGAGAAAAGATTTGTTCTAGTTCACAGTTTGTGGAGGCTTCAGTCCCTAGTTGGCTGGTTCCAAAGCAGGACAGCATGGCAGAGGTGTGCGGTGGAGAAGAAACAGCACATAGCTTGGTAGTCAGGAGCCAGTGAGACTTCCTTCTTTCCCTTTTGATTCTGTCCTGGCTACAAGCCTATTGGTTGGTGCTGCCCACACCTAGAGTGACTCTTCCCTCTTCAGAAAACCCATCACCCCTCCCCAGAACTATGCTAAACTAATCAGTGGATTAATCAACTGTCCAAAACTCTCCCCTGTGAGCACATGAGGCTTTGGGGGTAACATCGCAATGTGAGCTGTAACAACTAGAGACCAAACTTGATGGGGGCAAGCCACCACATGGCTTTAATCACACGGTGGTACTGCTAGACTGGTTGCCATGGCAAAGTCTGTTTTCAAGTACCAAGACTGGCTGCCTGCCATCTCCTCCCAAGGAGGTGCCTCTGTCTCTGGCTTGGGAAATCAGCACAGGTCCCTGCCAGGGACCATCTGTGCTGTTCACCTGGAGGAGATGAGGCAGGGAGCCGGGGGCAGTGCCCAGTCTGCAGCCCTCTGCAGCCACATCTCCCGCTTTACCCTCACCAAGGCATCTGGCTCTGGAGGAGGCAGGACAGATGCTCAAGTTCTGAGCTCCTGAAAGGATGGAGCTTCCAACTGGCTCAAAAAAATAGAAACTTCTTGGGTGGAAAATTACCAGTGGCTCCATCAGCATAGAAGGAGATGCAGAGAGGCAGACTCGGAGGCCCAGGCGTACCACAGTGTGCAGGGGAGCAGTGGCTGTGGGGAGGCCCATGAGCAGACGCTCTCCGCATGGTTAGGAGTGAGGCTGGGTCTGGACACCCATGCACATGGGCTGGGTTTGTTTTATGCATGAACCAGGAGACCTCCTGTGTGCACAGCAAGTTGCTACTGGTCTGGCTCAGAGAAACAGGCTCAGAGAAAGAGGTCAGACCTGCAAGGGCCTTAGTGGTCACTTGATCTAACTTCATTCTACAGATGTGGAAAGCGAGGCCCACAGGCAAGTGACCCACCCAGACCATGATGGTAGCCAGGACCCAAGCTCTGCTAGGCCGGGGGTCCCAAGCTCCCCTCATGCTGCTCTGGCTGTGAGGCACCTCGGGTGCAGGATCGGGTGAGAGGGAGGGAAGCCCTGGGAGGCGATCGGGGAAGTGTCCTCCTGTGTCCATTTGTAGCTCACTGGGAAACAGTCTGTGTCGTAGTTGTGTCTGTGGTCTAAAGCCCACTTATCATATTTTGCTATGAAACTGAAAACCCTATCATTAAAACATCATGTGCACAGGCTTCGCACACATTGCCTGGCTAGTTTTATGGACCATTTATCCCGTTCAAGAAGCTTCAATTGATCCCATGTGCCCTGGCTAGTTTCCCAGTGATTTAAAATGCAGGCTAAGTGTCAGGGCCTCTTTCTCCAAAGGGCCCTCGGAGTCCCTTTGTCCCTGGCTGACACCTTGAGTTCAGGGTCGCTGCTGTCCCTGTGTGGACCCTTCAGATGCGGAGCATCTGGGGCGTGCGAAAGGCGTCCACCCCTTCATCAGGAGTGATGTCCCCCATGCAGCCTCAGTGCGCCCTTTGTCCCAGCAGCGTGGGGTCCCTTTGAGCCAGTGCTTACACAGGACGCCCGGTGGTGCCTACGCTAGCGCACACGGGGCACTCTCCTGGCACTGCTGCTTACCTGGGCGTGTACCTTTAGAAACTTGCATGGCAATGTTCAGAGCAGTATTTCCTGTAAGACAAAGAGGAATGAAGGAAGGGAGGGCAGGGTGAAAGGAAGAAAGAAAAAGAGAGAGAAGAAAAGAAAGAAGAAGACTGAGTGTGACGCGTTTGTGCTGTGGAGTATTACACCGCAGTGAAGACGAACTGGACTGGAACTATGTATGTCCAGAACCAGAACTGATATGTCAGTGGGGAAGTTTGAAATTTTACTTTTGAACAAAAGTAGTGTGATGCAATGTAAATAAACCTTTAAAGCACGTGCAAATGGTAGCTCTATTCGAGTTGATGTGTTCATGTATGTAGAAGTTTTGCCCTGGCTAGGAGAAAACCTAGCCAGGTCCCTGGCTCTGGGTGCTGTCCCTGGAGTGAAGCGGGGACGCATGGAGGGCCCTGAGCAGAGGGGACTGAGAGGCGCCTGTCAAGGTTCATTAGATTTAGCAGTGGCTCTTGAGCGCGTACTGCAAAGGTTTTTTGGTTTTTTGGCTTTTTTATAACTGCATTTTATATGCCCAAAATATTAAGTGAAAGAAAAAAAAAGAGAAAGCGAAACACCATGCTGCTGACTCTGTTGGAAATTGTTTATTTACCGCTTTAATAGTTTTGCTCCAGAGTGTAACACGGAATACACAACTACAATGTCTCATGCCTCTTTTTGTGCTTCAGTTCATGATGGCAAAACACAAACACACACACACAAACACGCACACACACACACACACACACACACACACAGAAACTGACAACAGGAAACGGCAAAGGCTGTTGCTACCAATCGCAAGGACCAGGTCTCTTTTCCGGGCCTCACCTCTGTTTGGCCCAGGCTACAGCTACCTCCCTTCACCCAGGACTCCTCTCCACCCAGCAGGGAGCGGTCTTGCCTCCACCCAATCCTGCCACCTCGCTTCAATCAGGGCAGTGTGTCGCCCGGCCCAGATCAAGAGTCAGGTCTTAAATGGGAAGGGACAGACGCTTGAGAAGTCTGGAGGAACAGGTATGGACCGACTCGATTCAAGAAGTGAAGTCACCAATCAGTGAAGGGGGACTGACTCTTAGTTCTCCAAGCCAATGGCCGTCTCTTAAGAAAGAGCCAGGTCCCCTTTGGAGCGACAGCCCAGCCGGAAACAGTCTGTTTCCACCTCTGCTTCACACCTTTCCTAGAAAATGCTCCTCTGTGAATGTGTTCACAGAGACTTAATGCCTCTAATTCAAAGATACATTGCAAGTGTGTCTGGTACGTAGTGAACTGAGGCAAAGATCACTGAAAATTTTGGGTTTGGCAGTCTGACACCTCTGGGTGGTTAAAAATTCCCCAGAATGGGGGCCGGAGGGTTAGCTCAGTGGTTCTGGCACCTGCCTCACAAGCGCAAGATCCTGAGTTAGATTCCCGGTGACCACATATAATGCTGAGCGTGGAGACACGCCCACCAACAATCAACACCGCATACCACAATGCCAGACATGGTGGCTCACGCCTGTCATCCCAGCACTTGGGAGGCAGAGACAGGAGGATTGCTGAGTTTGCGGCAGCTTGCCTGGGCACCATAGTGAGCTCAGGGCCAGCCTGAACTACAATGCAAGACCCTGTCTCAAAAAGAAAAAAAAAAAAAATTCACCAGAATGGAGTCTGGGTGGGAAACTATGACAATTATATTCTCTCTCTCTCTCTCTTTTTTAAAGTCCATTTACACGGAGAGCTTTGGCTGTCACTGAGTGAACGTTAATACTCATAAGTCATCCATTTCCAGGCTATTGTTGAGTTGACCGACATCTTTACCACGTTCACTTCAGCCAGGCTCTCCTTGTTCCGCCAGGCACTGTGCCTATCACCCTTCATTCACCCAGCCAGCAAGCCCCCATTTCCTGATTTTTAAGTTTAGAAATCAAACTTTTCTATGTGTTAAAGAAGAAGGCGCTGGCCAGCTTTCAGGCTACCCGAGGAATATATGGTTCTTTTTTTTTTTTTTTTCTGCCATGCCAACCATAAAGAAGAGACCAATGTAGAGAGTATAAACTCAGAGAGACGTTTTAGGAAACCAGAGACGACACTTCACCTTTGAAAAAAAAAACCCTCGGCACAAGGAGTTGCCCATTACAGAGGCATTATATCACTTTTTGTTTCAACAGAGTGAGCAGAAGGGATCTGTAGTGTTTTCTCATTTCTGTAGAGAAAGAGCAGATAATGACAAAAGATTACAAAGGAGAAGCCAGGAACGACTGGATTTAAGAAAAACGATGCTTTTAACTCATTAGTCTTCCCTTCCATCAGGGACTGGGGCTGACGTGGTGCGTCGTCCAGCATTTGGATATTAACAGAGAGAAGTTCAAACGCAGAATCCACGGTTCTAGAAGTGCAGGAATAGCTCTGGCACTTTGTAAGTATCTTCAGGCATCAATCTGAAGTGAAAGACCGTAACTTAGCTGGAAGGTGACCTCCTGCTGGTCTCAGAGTTTGTTTCTAGCTGAGAAATACCTTCAGTCTTTGAACACCTTTGCGTCTCCCATGTCATGCACACAGGTGAGATCCCCGGATGTTACCCCTACTTTACAGAAGGTCAAACTAAGCTTGTGAAGGACAGCGGAACCCAGGAGTCCAGTTCACAGGTGAGCAGTATGGCCCCCTTCAGGTAGATTTAATAATAATGGGGACATCGATTTGGGAACAAGGTAGACAGGAAAACTCTGGCTGCTGGTTAAAGTGATAAGGACCCAAAACCCAGGCTGGAAAAGTCCTGACTTCCTTGTAGAGTTCTCTTTCCAGTCCATGTTCAAGCAGCCATACAGAGTAGACCGAGCTCATAACTAACTTGCACTGGAGTGGCTGGAACGCCGAGAAGGAGGGGTGGGCCTGTCACACAGGGTCACTTTGGTGATGCTGGCAGATGTGACTACTATCGCTCAGATTCTAGTTCAGTGACCAACGGAGCGGGGATCCCGCCTATACTTTGCGGGAGAAGGTCTGTCCCCAAGGGACAACATAAGCTGATTTTAAGATAAAACAATAGAATCCTTCAAGAAAAAGCACAGAATGCAGTCCAAGGTCAGGACCTGGAAAAACCACACATTTCGACATTAATAGTTAAAAACAGGTTTCGAGTTCACACAAAGGACTGAGCGCCCAGGTGTGGGGTGCACTGGCTCCAGGTGCTGGGGCCCCATGGAGGATGGAGTCCAAAAGCCCGTGTGGACTGTGCGGATAGGACCTCGTCCCCCCCCAGAACCTCCCACTGCCGGAAGGACAGAGGGCCAGGCTCGGCCAGGATCTCCCATCTGGAATCTTCGGTGGCCCGGGAGCCAGTGGGTGGGTGACTCCGCGCACGGACAGCTGCTTGGCGGGGGCTTGGTGTCATCCGGCCCAGGCCACCTCTCGTTCTTTGAGTGGGTCCAGGATCATTTGATCTCCTCATCCCTGTTGAAAGGCTTCTCTTTAGGAAGCCAGTTTCTTGGCACCCGCAATTCTCTCTACGGAGCTCCTTCTGCATCTGGCTCCCCGCCCCCGCCAACACCCCGCACGGGAGAATCTGAAAGATGCCCTCTTGCCCCAGCTCGGAGGAGCCAGGTGCCCTCCTCAGTGTGACCCGATGTCCCGCGTGCACACTTCTGTTTTAGAAGTGTGAAGGGAGAGGAGCTCGGGGTCCCGGACTGTCTCTGCTTTCCGGGGGTCAGCATGAGGATGGGGGTGGAGGATACTGCACGGGACAGCTGGGGCTGGCACGGGGGGCTGTATCCCCAAAAGGAGGTGGTCTCAGCGGCCGGCTACTGGCATAGCTGGTGCCACATGGCGATCTGCCGGCGCGGGTTTTTGAGCATCTCCTCCCAGTGGCTGCGCTCGGAGCCGGAAGAGTGCAGGCCCAGACTGCAGCGGCCCAGGCCGCAGCTCCGCCCCGCCTCGTCCTGGCCCAGCACCTCCAGCTCCACGCTGCAGGCCCGCAGCAGGTCGTCGGGCAGCTCGAACATGACCATCTCGTTCCACACGGGGTTGATCTTGTGCTTGGCCCGTTTCGTCTGCTTCTTCTTCAGCTTCTGGGCCTGGTGCTTCAAGGTCACCTTGACCGAGACATCTGAGCCGGGGCAAAGAGGAAAGAGACAGAGAGAGAGAGGCCAAGTGAGCCTCGGGCACCTGACGGGCTGTGTTTATTCAACATTCATGTGTTAAGTGCCTGTTCGATAGCAAGCCTCCGTCTAGACGCGGGACACAGCGGAAGTCCCTGCCGTATAGTAATATGTGGGAATCTGACCGCGCTGGTTGGATAGCCTTCCTCCAAAATGCTTGGGACCACATGCGTTTCAAATTTAGGGTTTTCCTCTCCAGATTTTGGAATATATGCATATCCATAATGAAATATCTGAGAGATAGAAACCAAACCTAAACATGAAGTTCATTTGTACCTCACATACCCCTTACATACATAGCCCAGTGGTGATTTTATATAATTTTTAAAATAACTTTGTGCATACAACCAAGTTTCCTAGTGTGGAATTTTCCTCTTGTGTTCAGAAAGTTTCAGCATTTTGGATTTTGGGTTTTTGGATGAGGGTGGTTTGGTCTGATAGCATAATTCGTGAGGACCTGCCCGTCGCCAGGGAATCCTTGTTACCTTGAGCCTGAGCGACTCCATAGCCCAAGATCAAACCAAGCCCAGCACCTAGGTCTTTAACTCAGACCAGAAAAACAGGCCCTTCCATGGGTCCCTTCCCTTGATCTGCCCAAGCTTTTTTGCGAATTATTAAGACCTCCGGCCAGCTGGCTGTACTCATCTCATCTGTACTTTCTGTGATCAACATCATGCGCAGGGTGAAGGCAGGTTGCCTGTCCTGCCCCGGGCTGGACCACTAACCCTGCTGCTGCCCCCTGGAAACCCCGCACACAGGCCACCAGAGGGATTTCCCTAGCTTAGCAGCCAGATCACTTTTTCATTAGTCAAGGCTCCCCAAGCTAATGGGAAAATAATTGTTACTTAGTATTTATTGCTATAATTATCACCCCTGCGTGGTTAGTTTGTTCTTTCAGCAGAGATATTTGGGAGACGAAGTGTTATGCTGTCATTGTCCTTAACAGAGCTGTAAAGGAAAAAAGAAAAAAGAGCAGGAAGCAGAGGACTGAACAGAGAGAATAAAGGAAAAGTAGTGAACTCTCTCTAGCCTTTGGCTTGGGAATCCGGCCAACCCAGCTCACTTCCTGCTCAGAGATGACAGCCTGCCCCTCAAGACATGGGTGCTGTGTTGGGGTCCCTAGAAGGAACATCTGGGGAGTCCAAGGCATTGAAAAGAGACTTACGCAGATAAGTAGGTCACAGACACCCTGAGCCTCCGCCCCACACCCACAGACCTTCTGTGTCACCCACACTCAGCTGCCGTGGGGTTGGCCCAGCCTGAGAACAGAGAGAGGAGACTGCCGGGGAGGCAGTGGGTGCCGGGAGGCTGGAGGAGCCTGGAGGAAAAGGACCTGGGCTCCCCGCCTCAGCACCTGCCCAGAGGTGGACACAGTGGGTCTGGGGTTCCCTGGAGCCCAGCACTCCCGCCATGGCTACGGCCTGGCCTCACCCTCTCCATCTGACTCACCCTTGCCCAGGAGCTCCTTGGACTGACTGGAGTGGAGGTTCTTGGCTTTGATCAGGACCACCAGGAGGCGGTTGGCAGCCGGGAGGTAGCTGATGGACAGCAGGACCTCTCCAGTCCCTGCGGATGGCTCCTGAAACAGAAGGGGACACACGGCAGGGAGTGGCGGGAGACTGCTCAGCCTGGGGTGGCACTGGGCTTGCCCCCAGGGGCACCGGGGGGCTCTCATGCCGGCTGGTTTCTGCCCCTGCTGAGGGGAGTGGCCTGAGAATGTTATGAGGTGGGCCTGTCCACAGGGCTTTCCTGTCTGCCACGAAATGTGACTCTCTGCGTGTCAGACATTCAGGTCCAACATACAAGCGGTGATCAAAAATATGGTGAGAGTCCAAGTAAAAGCCATTTATACTATACTAAAAGACACATAGCCACGAGCCCCCCCAAAATCCTCACCCTTTCTTTGAACACAATTCTCCCGTCCTCTCTGCCACTTTCTGAAGCAGCTCTGGAGTCCTCTTTCCTACCCTGGAACTCACAGCGATCCTTCTGCCTCTGCCTCCCAAGTGCTGGAATGACAGGTGTGAGTCACCACACCTGGCTTTTGTGTGTTGGTGTGTGAGATGTGTTAAAAAAAAATACAGTGTCGGGCTGGAGGGTTAGCTCAGTGGTTCCGGCGCCTGCCTTGCAAGCGCAAGGTCCTGAGTTCGATCCCCGGTTACCACATGCAATGCTGGGCGTGGAGACTCACGCCCACCAATCAACGCCACATACCACAATGCCGGACGTGGTGGCTCACACCTGTAACCCAGCACTCGGGAGGCAGAGACAGGAGGATTGCTGAGTTCACAGCAGCTTGCCTGGGCACCATAGTGAGCTCAGGGCCAGCTGAACTACAAAGCAAGACCCTGTCTCAAAAAGAAAAAAAAAAAAAATACAGTGACTACAGCTGACGACTGCTGTCCAGAGCAAGGTTTCCAGGCAGAAGTATCCCAGTGGGTCCCCTCCACCTCATTCACAGGATCTGGTGACTTGCGTTTTGCTGGCAGGTTCCTCTCCTGGCTCCTCGTCATAGTCAAAATGACCATGTGGGAGGTAGACATTTCGTATCGATTCAGGACACTAAGGCAACTACCATGTTTAATTGCCATGGCAACTAAAGACATCTACAGAGGAAGACTTCTAGAACTGCTACAGAGATGGGAGGAACAGTGGGGTAAGTGTGTTTGAATCTAGGGAGAGCATTTTGAAGGAGTAATGTGTTACTGTACTCCCTTTTTGTTTTTCAATCACAGGACAAGGAGATGGCACTGAAGATACACTGGGGCAGAAATCTGGGATGCCCTCCCTCCTGTTCTCACCTCTTCCTTGGCCTCTCGGGGTACTTCTACGATCCAGGAAATGCAGTTTGAGAATGGCTGCACGGACCAATCAGGTTCTTAGAGCAGCAGAGAGCTGTAGTTCATGTCTTTGTTTGAAAAGCCAATTTCCCCAGAGCTGTCAGAGTCAACAAAATGCTCTACTGATGCTGACCACGGGCTTGCTTGGTCAACAGAGAGGCCAAAGTCAACAAAAGACTAGGAGCTCAGGACAGCAGACAGCACCTAGAGACGAAGGGCCCAGGAAGCATCGAGACACATCTGTCTCTGGTCAACTTCGCGGGCCCTCTGCACCGACAGTCCTATAAATTTGTCCAGGAACTGGAAAACAGACGAATAAGCAAACGAAAACATGACTGATAACACCTCCCTGGAAGTGTGGGGCATCCAAGCTCAAGGGGGACCTGGCAGGGAGGAGCAGGGGCCAGCGGACTCTCAGCGGAAAGCAGGCGTCCTTCCCTGCCTCCCACTTGGCCGGCTGCACCCAGAAGGAGCGAGGAACCGGAGAAAGGCCGCGGAAGCCCGTCCTGCTTGAGCTCAGAGCTTTCAGTCCTGACCCTTCTCTGCAGCTAATGGCCACCAGGGCACCCCAGACTTCCATCACCCTCAGCACTGGCACACATGTGGCGTCTGCTTGTCTCCGCCCAGGCCATGTGTTGAGCTGGGCAGGCGCCAGTCCTCCCAGGCACACTCGGCACCTGAGCACAGGGCCTGGCCGGAAGTGGGTGCACAGCGGAACAGCAAACCCTGCTCTACTATTTACCTGTATGACCCCGAACAAGCGACTTAACTGCTCTCACTCATGGTTCCTTTAGCAGGAAAAAGAGGGGCTCATCCATGCAAACAGCACCTCCCGTGCTTCAGAGGCTGCTATTGAGGCTGTGAGCAAGGCACAGTCTGCAGGGAGTGTGGCTCCCGTGGGGTGGGGGTGACAGGGAATGGCTGCATTCAGTGCTATGAGGAATTACAGATGGCAGAGGTCATATGAGAAAATGCATTCAGCAAGACCTCATGAAAAGCCATAAATTATAATTCAAACACAGCTGTTAAAATTACAGTGATAATTAATAGCCCAGAGCAAGGACTCCCTAATGCTTAGGGCACAGACTCCAGAGCTGGCCTTTCTGGGTCTGAGTTCCAATCTTACCACTTACTAGCTAGGTGACCTTGCGCAAGTTAAGTTTTTCTGAGCCTCGATTTCCCATCTGTAAAATGGGAATAGAATTATTGCCCTGTGGGATTGTTGTAAAAATTAAACTGGGGCAAAGGCTTAGACCAGTGCCCAGCACGTCGCGTAGGCACTGGCACCTCTGGTTGGGATTTCCAGCATTAGTTCTCCAGGAGGGCTATCAGCACGTCCTGAGCACCGTTTCTGGTCACAGGAGCCCATCTGGGCTTTGGAGGTGCCGCTGGGTGAAGCGATGGCCAGCTGTCTGGGTTCACTCTACCCCGGCCTCGGGTCTCGCCTTTCATGTGCGGAAAACGTCTCCAACTCGCTGCCAGTGATTCAGTCCGTCCGCACAAGCGACTCGTCTATCAAAACCCAGTTGGGGGCGCTTTAAGGAACTTGAGGAGCACGCGTGACGGCGACTGATGCTTGTTAGCATGTGCTCACTGTGGCGCGGCGTCTCTCCCGGGGCGGCAAGTCCCTGCGCGTACAGTGGGCGCCACAACATGTCTGACACAGCTTGTCAGAGGTGAGACACCCTCTCTAACCTTGACAGTGACCCTCAGAAGAGGCCAACCTTGGTCCCTCCTAGGCAGAGCACCTGCCTGCCTGGGCCAGGAAGCGAGGTCTGGCCTGAAAGGGGCCCTGAGCCTGAACCCCGTGGCCTCTGGTGTCCCCGGGACGCCCAGCCTCTCACTGCACAGAGGAGGAACCGAGGCCTGGACAGGGGCCAGGCACCTGGCAGGGTGGCAGCAGAGTTGGGGTGGGCACCGCCTCCTCAAGGTCGTGAGGCCGGGCTCCGTGGTCTGCCCAGGGAGGCCCCGAGAGGCTCTGGGTGCCCTCTGCTCCTCTCACCGCGTGTCACCTCTGCCCCTGGGCACCCTGGCTCTTCAGGCACTCCTTCCTCGCCCCTTCTTTCTCTCTGGCTCTCGGTGAATCACTCCAGGCTGTCCTCG
>PVIC010007052.1:0-52155 GCA_004025085.1 Thryonomys swinderianus | reverse complement strand
TGAAAATTTAATTGCAAAAGATGTTTTATTTTTTTTTTTCTTTTTGGAGACAGGGTCTTGCTTTGTAGTTCAGGCTGGCCCTGAGCTCACTATGGTGCCCAGGCAAGCCGCCGCGAACTCAGCAATCCTCCTGTCTTTGCCTCCCGAGTGCTGGGATTACAGGCGTGAGCCACCACGCCCAGCATTATATGTGGTAACCGGGGATCAAACTCAGGTCCTTACGCTTGCGAGGCAGGCGCCGGAACCACTGAGCTAACCCTCCGGCCCAGATGTTTTAATTTTTAAATTGTATTCATTCATTCATTTATTTGAGACAGGGTCTCACTTTGTAGTTCAGCCTGGCCCAGAGCTCACTATGTAGCTTAGGCCAGCCTTAAATTCAGCAATCCTCCTGCCTCTGCTCACGGAGTGCTGGGATTACAGGCATGAGCCACCAAACCCAGCACTGTGACATGTGATACTAATTGTTAGTGGGTGTGAGTCACCATGCTTGTTATTATTGTATGTAGTTACCAGAGATTGAACCAGGGACCTTGATTTGTTATCCAGGCACCAGAACCACTGAACTAAATCTCCAGCCCCACAAAGAAAAGTTTTAATATTTTTATGTTGTGAAAAAATGTTAGAGGGGTCTTATTATTTACTTTGTCCAGCCTATAGGTTTTTCTTTATCATATATATTAGTCTCTGGAAAAATATATATTTTTTTTCTTAAAATGTCAAAGTCCATGAAAATATCTTAAAGTTTGTTGTTACCTAAAGTTCAGCGCTTAAGAGTTTTGCCTCATGCAGATATCCCTGTTGGAAGTGGCCTTTAAAAGTTAATCCTGAAGTAAGAGGGAGCTAGGTCCATTTTAAAGGATTAGATAGGAGTTTTAACAGTCTCTTAGTGGAAACCAAAGTCCAGGTTGGAGCACAGGAAAAGATGACAGACTTGTTTCTGGCAATGAACAAGTAGTCATTGCTGCACTCTGTGTGTGTGTGTGGGGGGGATTGCTCTAACCTTCTGTTTTAATGTGGCCTGTTACAACAAAAGGCCACAGCCCGAGTAGCTGGAAATCAAGAATTTATTTCTCAGAGTTCTGAAGTCTGCATGATCCCAAAATAGGTGCCCATAAGCTGGTTACATTTGCAATGAGTGCACACCTCCTGGATTATAGAGGATGCTTTCTGTCCATGTCCTCCCATGATCTTGTGTCCAGATTTAGCAGGACATTAATCGCTTTCTTGAATTGAACTTTATGTTGCAATTACCTCCCAAGGCTCCTCCTGCAAATAGCATTGCTGCATTATGAAAGTTCTTCCAAGGAACCCTACCTGTGGGATGGGAACTGGGAAAACTGGTGAAGTAATTCACAAAAGCCTGAGAACAAATGTGCAGGAAAAACATCCTGGAACTCGGAGTCTTGAGGACTGGGAGCTCCAGGATCTGAGTGGAGAAAGTAAATGTCTCATTTGAAGAAAAGAGCATATGAATCCTTTTCTCTATTTTGCTGTTATCCTGTTCAGCCCATAGCAGGATGACAGCCTCACATATTGTTAGTAGTGGCTCTTCTTTTCTCAGTTTACCGACTCACATGCTAAAATTCCTGACATAACCTCACAGGCACAACCAGAAACAGTCTCTCTCACCAACTGCACATGCCTGATGTCAAGCACAGTTGACAAAACATAAGAATTTTAGGGATTATGAGCCCCATATATGAATACAAACTGTCAGCCCACAATATTGTGACTCTCCAGAAAGATACTCTGCCCTCTCCTACCGATGCCAGAGAGGCCCAAGGAATCAAATTAAAGAGCTCTGTAAGTCCTCCTCTTAGTAGCTTTTGATGTCCAACTGATCAATGCTAAATGTGTAGAGAAGTGCAGTTGATGGCCTGGAAAAGCCATGCAATTTTTCTCTCCTTAAAGCTCTTATAGAAGGTGGTATCACATGGCAGAATGAGGTAGAACTCTGAAAAGAAAATCGAAACAGAATGTAGATAGGGGTCCTTGTGCATACCACTTGTGAAATTTAGGCAGCTTTCTTTGCCAGTTTTGTAAGGTTGTGGTGTGACTTTACACTGGTTTCTTCAGTGTCACGTAGCAGTGCTCTAGCTTTAAGGATAACATGCCTGGCCCTGTTCAGTCAGAGCAGCTTTTTTTTAAAAATTTTTAATTGAATTCTTTATTGGTACATTTTATATACACATCATGATCACACTCAAACTTGAGAATTTGTACCAGTATATGACACAACTTAATTCTTATTTTTTCACATTCCCCTACTCAGTCTACCACCTTTCACAACCTATATACATATGCTTTATTTCCTCTTTCTCCACCACATTTTTCTTTCCCCTTGTTACTTATCTTTACCCTTTTCCCTTTGAATATTTTCTACTTCATAATATCTATAATTCATATATATATATATATATATATATATATATATATATATATATATATATATATATATATATATATCTGTGACCCATGTATTTCATTTATGACTCAAATCAGTTCTAAAGATAGGCTTAAAAGTATCCAGGTCCTGAAAAATGAACCAACTAACTGCTTCAATTTGGAGAGAAGTTTGTGCTTCACAAAGACACCTGGAGTGGCTTTCACTATTACAAGACAAAGAACATGGTGGTAGGCACCCTGAAGAACATAAGAACAGTCAGCTAAAAACAAAAAACAGACAGGCTCTGAAGGGCCACGCATAGAGAAAGGAAGCCCAAGTCTCTGCTGACCAAGGTGCTGAAAATTTTCTGGGAAGACCAAGGTTACAACTGTTACCGTGGCCACAGAATGCTGTGACAGGCAACTTGCTGGTCCTTCAAAAGTATCTTAATGTACCCACCCTCCTTCCTCAAGTGTTGTCCTAGTCTGAGTCCATTAGTGACAGAGGCCTTAGTAACCATGATTAACTGTCGAGTCCATCACACTTTATATTAAAAAAGGCAACTTTCCCCCAACTCATTTTGTGTTTTGTTTCATTCTTTGCGGAGGAATGAATTCATCAGAGACCAGAATAACCTCCTCACTTTCCTTTTTTCTTTTCCAGGAATTACAGGGCTATTTCTCTCTCCATTACTTTTCTGATAAGTAATTACTCAAATTCAATGGAGAGTTTGCACTTTACTTAATTAGGTCACAAATCAAATCTGATTGCAAACAAAACCATCATATCCACAAGGTGATTTTTCAAATACCCCTTATATATCTTCATCTAATTATTAGTCTAAGTAATACCAGTCAATTTCCAACACAGATGGTGGCATAAGAGCAACAAACTCCATCTGGAGCAACCAGATGGCCAAATGGGATTATAGTTACACAGATGGAAATTGTGAGCTTTTGAGAAAAAATTCGGACTTCTTAAATAATACCACAGCCTCTTATCTATGATGAAGATGTACAATTTCTTTTATATGAACTTCAGCACTATATAAAACTACTGTTCAATATGAGAAGGGAGGATAGTGGTTAATATTGAGAAAGTAGGGTGTGTGTAACTAAAGAGTTTTCAGGGGGACTTTGGAAAGGTGCTCATACTGTAGAGGAGGTCATGCTATAGGTAATGACACCATGTATGTATTTATGTTAGGATAATCCATAGATCTCCTTATGCATTATTTTCACTTTTCTGAAAGTGCTATATTTCAATTAAGTGGTTTATTTTAAAATGTTGATTATCAATAAATGCATTAGAATGTCATTAGTACAAGTGATGCTAAATAAATAATCACTTATCATTTCTTGAAATGAATGTTAATAGTAATGTAAAGGTCACAGTACTCAGATGGAATTTTAAGTTTCAGCAGGTTGTGAAAACTTCAGTGTGTGATTCTAGTTTGATGTACATTCTACTCATGATACCAATCAACTTCTTTTAATAAATGCTCAAATTCTTCATTTTCACTATTTGATTCATTTTAACTGCTTTAATATTAGTTTTTTGCATTGAGTTGATAGTGCGTTGTAATACCTAAAGAATTATTTTTGAAATATGAACAGATTAAAAATGCATATTGAAATTTTAATCTTTCCTGAAATATGCTTCTGCCAGAAATACTGATTCTAAGCACACAACTGCTACAACATATCCTGAAGAGATGTAATAAAATCAAAGTGAAGAATAAATGATAAAGAATTTCTATTGTAAATGATGGTTTGACAGGTGATTAATTTATTAACATGCTCCAGTATGTGAGTCTGAGAATAGAAGTAAGGAGATGGTTTTGCTAGCTTGAAAAAATACCAGAGAGCACTGGGATTTTTTGGTTTATTTCCTTTTGCATTGTTTTCTTTTTTGTGACATAGTAAATCACACTGTCTATCTAGATGATGTTGCTGTAAGCCATCTTAATTCTGTAGACCATGGGACTCTTCTCTGATGATACTGCACTAGCACAGAGCAGTATATACTCATATAGAGGTGAAAGTGACATTCTAATGCCTAGATTCTATGCTATTTGGAAATTTCACCAAACATGGAATCAAATTAAAATCTTTGAAGAACTTGATAAACAGCTTTTATTTAAAAGATTGAAGAGTACATAATAGATAAAACTGAGAACATGGCTTCCTACATATGACAAAAATATGACTGGATTGCTCATTTCTTTCAGCCTAGAAACAGATTGCTTCTTCAATTTTCTCAAAACTTTCAAATATTCTAATTTTCATTGTTTCTTGCAAATTTTCACTGCACTAAATTTTCCTGTTCTGTAATTACTTTATGAAACCAAATATAAATAAGTGGTATTTTTGACTCATGTAAAAGTACTACATAAGTCCAGGTATGAGAGGATAGCCAGTAATTCCAGACCTAATGAGGTGAAGCAGAAGGGTCACAATTACAAGGTCACTGTGGGCTGCGGAGCCAGTTTGAGGCCAGACAAGACTTTGTAAAGGCCTTGTTTCAAAAGTCAAACAAATAAATATATGTGCTGCCTCATAAAATTATATTCACATTGCATTAACTAAAATATGAAATCTGTATGATATATGTGGTGATATTGGGGCATAGGAAAACTAGATGTTATTAAATTCCCCTTATCTTAAGAAAACGGCTATGTAAGGAAATAGCCATACACATGTGTGTGCAAGAAGCTATATATAGTGATTCCGTTTATGGCAGCAGTGAACTGAGGGCTGCCCACCGGCCCACTGCACCCCAGAGCGGCACAGACTCAGCAACAATGGGTGCCATTCCATTTCTGTCGGCAGTGGACTGAGGGCTGCCCACCAGCCCACGATACACTGGAGCGGCATGGACTCAGCTACCCCAGGTGCCATTCCATTTCCAGTGGCAGTAGAATACTGAAGCCTGCCCATCAGCTCGCTCCAACCTGGAGCTTTGCAGTAAGGAGTCAGGTAGGGACCCCAGGTGCCACTCCTGGTGCCATGCGGAGAGACCAGGCAAGATTTAAAAAAAAGGAATCTAGCTTCTACTTTGCCATCTGCTCCTAGATCCCTCTATTCACCTCTTGTCTCCAGCCCTCTCCTGTCTTACTGTCAGAAGCAATACCCAGAAGTAAAAGATGACTAGGCTGCCCTATTTCTTCTTCTGTACTACTATAAGGTGTGCAAAGTCTCCAACGGTCTTACAGCATACAGTTGTTACTGTTGTATATACACCCTTTTATCCTCTATTACTTGCAGGCATATATGAGGTTCTAGGGTATAGGTGATTTTCATAAATCTGCTAACCCTATTTCATTCTCCTCCTGTCTCCCTGCCTCCCTTATTCCCCAGGGACCTCTTATCCCCAAATGGTTCAGGGGGTACATTTATGATCTACATGTTGAATACACATTGCTGATTAATTCTAAATTCTGGCATATGGACATAGAGGTAATGCATAAGCTCAAAGTCTTCAGAGTAGAATTTAACAAAACTTTTTATCTGATTTACTGTGTTTAATACTGATATTGGCATTTATTGTATTGTGGTAACAAACATGATGTGATTGTTGTGCTCAAATACTTCCCATGATGTGTCAGAACTGAGAACTCTCAAGGGTCATTATAGATTTAAGGAGGACCCCACAGGAAAGTGCCACATCCAAAGGGCTCCAGATAATAGAAAGAGACTTGCAACAAACATTGCCTTGTCATCAGGCAAAGAAGAGCATTAGTAAGAAAAAAAAGAGTAGAAATGAGAAAACATACCAAAAAATGGAAACAAAGATCACCAACGCAGGGAAATGAAAAAGAAAAAGGGAAATAGGGCAAACTGAAACTCAAACACCAGGACTCATGGAGATGGTAACTAAAGCAGATCTAGTAAAATGGAAATCAGAACTCATCTCTGAGATCAAAATAGGGATACTGTCCACAGTGAAAGACATCATTAAAGAAGAGATCAGTGAGATGATAGAATCCAAGATAGCAGAAGCAATGGAACCTTTGAAACAGCCTCAAGCAGAGCTCCAGGGAATGATGAAGGAGAATGAAAGCTTGCGCAGTAGGATGAATGAAGCAAAGAACTGAATGTCAGACCTAGAGGACAGCATAGCAGCTAACAATCAGGAAAAGTATAATCTATGGAAAAGAGCAAGGGACCATGAGAACTAAATTCAACAGCTTGTAGATGACTCAAAGAAAAATAATATGACTGATTTGAGGAAGCAGGAGACAGTGTAAAAGAAATAAAAAAGCAATTGTCAGAGATAACAACAGAAAACTTCACAGGAAAAGAAATATGCATACAGATAAATGAGGCCTATCAGACTCCAAAATGCCGTGACATAAAATACTACATCTAGACATATAATTATCAGGGATTCCAGATGTACAACAGAAGAATGAAATACTGAAAGCAGTGAGAGAAAGGAAGAAAATCACCTACAAAGAGAAGTCCACTAGGATCACAGAAGACTTTCAACACAAACACTCAGTGCAAGGAGAGCATGGAGAGAAGTATTTCAAGCATTGCAGGAAAACAACCTCCAACCTAGACTGTCGTATCCTGCAAAATCATCTTTCAGAATAGAAGGGTAAATAAGATGCTTCCATGATAAAAAACACATGAAAAACTTCACAAATATGAAACCTGCACTCCAAAACATCCTAAAGAACATCTTGGAAAAAAACACAGAAATTTCCATATCCAGAAGACCCAGAGAGTGAATTCATTAGGGCAAACAAGAAACTAAATAGAAAAAGGGAAAAGCAAAGAAGGAAAGAACCAAGAACAGGGAAACATGGAAGCTCTGAATATGTCCATATCAGTCATAACCATTAATGTCAATGGCCTCAATGGGCCAATTAAAAGACACAGACTAGCAGTCTGGATGAAGAAGCAAGATCCTACAGTCTGCTGCATACAGGAAACACACCTAATTCACAAGGAAACCCATAGACTGAAAATAAAAGGTTGGAAAAAAAATCCTCCACACCAAGGAAAGTGCAAAAAAGCAGGAGTGGCTATCTTGTTTGCAGATAAAATAGATTTCAAACGCAAACTGATTAAAAGAGATAAAGAAGGTCACTATATTCTCGTACAGGGAACTATCCAAGAGAAAGAAATAACAATCATAAATATATATGCACCAAACTCTAAAGCACCCAACTATATAAAACAAACATTACTGGAAATGAAAAGCCAGTTATCCATGAAAACAATAGTAGTAGGGGATTTTAATACTTCACTGTCACAATCTGACAGATCAACTGGACAAATAATCAATAAGGAAATACTTGAGCTAAATCAAACTTTTGAGCAAATGGACTTATTAGATGCCTACAGAATTTTTCAACCATCAAAGCGAGAATATACCTTCTTCTCAGCTGCTCATGGATCATTCTCCAAAATACATCACATTCTAGTCCATAGAACAAGCTTAAGTAAATGCAAAGGAATTGAAGTTATTCCCTGCATACTATCAGACCATAGTGCCTTGAAACTGGAGCTGAATAGCAGAAGAAATTCCAAGATCCTCACAAACACATGGAAATTGAACAACACTCTGATAACCAACCAATGGGCCACAAAAGAAATTAAAGAAGAAATCAAACAGTTTTTAGAGCTAAATCACAACACCAGGAGAACATAGAAGAACTTATAGAACACAATGAAAGGAGTTCTTCGAGGGAAATTAATAGTAGTGAATGCCTACACTCAGAAAATAGGGCAAACTGACATAAACAATGTAATGATGAACCTCAAACAATGAGAAAAGGAGGAACTAGAAAAACCCAGAGCTCATACTAGGGAGAAAATTATAAGGATCAGAGCAGAAATTAATGCAATGGAGATAAAGAGAACAGTACAAAGAATCAATGAATCAAAGAGTTGGTTCTAGAAAGGATAAATAAAATTGACAGAGCCTTAGCAAATGTTATCAAAAAAAGAAGGAAAAGGCTCATATCCATGCTTTAAGGAATGAAAATGGGGAAATCAGCACAGATCCAGAGGAAATCCAAAGTTTAATAAATACGTACTTCAAAAATTTGTACTCCAAAAAGATGGAGAATCTAGAAGAAATGGATAGATTCCTAGACACATATAGACTTCCAAAGCTGAATGAAGAGGATATAAAAATGTTGAACAACTCGATATCAATCTGGGAAATTGAAAATGTAATTAAAAAAAAAAAACTACCAACAAAGAAAAGCCCTGGTCCTGATGGCTTCACTCCTGAATTCTACAAAACTTTCAAAGAAGAGTTAAAACCAGTACTTCTCAATCTCTTTAATGAAATTGAAAGGGAAGCAGTACTCCCAATATCATTCCTTGAAGCAACCATCACCTTGATTCCAAAGGCAAGGAATGATCCCACCAAGAAAGAAAACCGCAGGCCAATCTATCTAGTGAACATTGATGCAAAAATGCTCAATAAAATACTGGCAAACAGAATATAGAGAGTTATCAAGAAAAACATACACACTATACACACTGATGAAATCAGTTTTATCCCAGGAATGCAAGGCTGGTTCAACACACATAAATCAATCAATGTAATACACTATATTAACAGACTCAAGGGGAAAAAAAAAACATATGATTACCTCAATAGACACAGAAAAAGCATTTGACAAAATCCAACACCCATTTATGATCAAAATCCTGCAGAGAAATGGAATCGATGGACTTTATCTCAATTTAATACAAGCTATTTATGAGACACCAACAGCCAGCATCATACTCAATGGGCAAAAACTGAAACCTTTTACACTAAGGTCAGGAACGAGAAAAGGATGCCCTCTGTCACCACTCTTGTTCAATATACTACTGGAAACATTAGCTATAGCAATCAGAGAGGACAAAGAAATAAAAGGAATGAACATAGGAAAGGAACAAGTTAAACTGTCGTTATTTGCGGATGATATGGTACTCTATCTAGAGGATCCAATAAACTCAACCAAAAGACTGCTAGACTTAATTATCAGATTTGGTAGTGTTGTTGGATACAGGGATAAAACTCAAAAAATCTACAGCCTTTGTCTACAAAAACAGCAGACTTACTGAAAGAGAAATTTGATAGTAAATCCCTTTCACAGTAGCACCCAGAAAAATGAAATAGCTAGGAATCAACCTAACAAAGGAAGTGAAAGACCTCTACTCTGAAAACTATAGGACTTTGAAAACTGAGATAGAAAAGAAAATGAGAAAGTGGAGATATCCCTTGTTCCTGGGTAGGGAGAACCAACATTGTCAAAATAGCTATATTCCCACAACTACTATACAGATTCAATGCAATTACAATTGAAATTTCAACGGTATACCTCACAGAGCCAGAGAAACTCATACAAAAAATGCATCTGGAAACACAAGAAACCTAGAATAGCAAAAGCAATTCTAAGCAACCACGACATGGCAGGGGGTGTAACAATTCCCAATGTAAAACTCTACTATAAAGCCACTGTGATAAATAATGCATGGTACTGGCAAAGCAACAGACCCGAGGACCAGCAGAATACATTAGAAGACCCAGAAACAACCCCGGATGCACTAAGCCACCTTATCTTTGACAAGGGAGCCAAACATCCCCAATGGAGGAAAGACAGACTCTTTACCAATGTTGCTGGAAAAACTGGGCTTTAACCTGCCAAAGCTAAAGCTAGACCTATCTCTTTCACAATGCACAAAACTAAACTCACAATGGATATGAGACTTAAACATTAAAACAGAAACAATAAGCCTGCTGGATAACATGCCAGGTAAAACTCTTGGAGACATTGGCTTAAGCAGAGACTTTATGAATAAAACCTCTACAATACAAGAACTAGTAGAAAGAATCAACAAATGGGATCTCATTCTCCTGAAAAGATTCTGCACAGCAAAAAAAGTCACTGGTACTGCTAAAAGACAACTAATAGCATGGGAAAATAATCTTTACTAGCTGTTTATCAGACAAAGGCTATTATCTACAGTATATAAAAAGCTTAAACAGATCCCCCTTCTCAAGTTTAAAGACCCAATTCAAAAATGGGCATCTGAAATGAACAGACACTTCTCAGAGGCAGAAGTCAAAGCAGCCAAGAAGCATATGAAGAAATGTTCAACATCACTGGTCATTTGTTTGATGCAAGTGAAAACAACACTGAGATATCATCGCACTCCACAAAAAATGGCCACTGTCACAAAATCAACCAATAATAAATGCTAGAGTAGCTGTGGGGAGAAAGGAACCCTTCTCCACTCTTGGTGGGATTGTAGACTTCTGCAACCATTGTGGAGATTCATGTGGAGATTTTCTCAGAAAACTAGGAATACAGGTGCCATTTGACCCTGCTATCCCCCTTCTAGGAATACAGTCAAAAGAATTTTTTGAAATAACATTGGAAAGACAGATGTACACCCTTGTTTATAGCAGCTGAGTTCGTGATAGCTCAATCTTGGATATAACCCAAATGCCTATCAACTGGAGATTGGATAAAGAAGATGTGTTTTTTTAAAAATATGTAATGGAGTATTATTCTGCCATAAAGAATGACAAGATTGATCTATTTATGTACAAATGGAGACACCTGGAGTATATACTAATAAGTGAAATCAATATATCACAGATAGGCAAATACCAGATCTTCTCTTTGACATGATCACCTGTAGATACAAATGAGCTCTAGAAAATATGACAACTTTTATAGAGCTCAAATTTTCCATAGGAAATATGGTGTGGGTATGTAATGAGGGGAATGAATAAATATGATTCAAAAAGAAAATAAAAGAGTACGTATAAAGTGGGTGGGGAGGTGCACATGGGTAGGGATATTGGTAAAAATGAGAATTAACTTGTGTCATATACTGGTACAAATTCCCCAATGTTATACGTGATTGCAAGCTGTACATAAATTGTACCAATAAAGAATTCAATTAAAAACAAATCTATATATAGCAATGAAGACTAAAGTATAAAATGAATCACTTCTAATAAATCTGTTAAAGTTCTGGCAAAAGATAAAGAGGAAATATTGAAATAAAAATTACTAAACATAAGATAATTGCTAATTTACTACAAAAGAAGGTATGTTCTAAAATATACTTTAAGGATCAGCATGTTTTTTCCAAGGGATTTTCAATATCTGTGCTTCCCTTGGGTTTGGTGATATTTTTATTACTCAGTGCAGGTTTTTAGAGATGCTTGAATGTGAGCATGACTTTCACCCAATCACTTCTGAGAAGTTCTTCACCATTTACTCTTTGAATGTAATTTGACTCTATTGCTTCTCTCTTCTCCTTTTGAGACTTCAATTATAGACACATTTACACTGCTTACTATTGAATAACAGATCTTCCATTTTCCATTCCATCATTCCCACCACTAATTTTGTTGTTTTGTTTCAGTTTGGGCATAATCTTTTGTTTCTGTCTTTATGCTTGCTGCTTCCTGTTTTGCTTTGCTCAGTATGCTAATGATAACAAATCATTTATTTTTCCTTGTATAGTTTATTTCTAGCATTCCATTAGGTTACTTCTAACCTTCATTTTCTATTATTTTTAATAGAATTCTTAATTGGTACAATGTATATACATCTCACAATCACATATAACACTGGGGAATTTGTACCAGTATATGACACAAGTTAATTCTCATTTTTACCCATATTCCTACCCACCCACACCTCCCCATGCCCTTTAAATATATTCTTTTATTTTCTTTCTGTATCATATTTATTTCTAACCCTCATTACATTCCCACACCAAATTTCCAACTCTATCAAAGCTGTCATACTTTCTAGAGCTTATTTGCTTCTACAAGTGTTCATGTCAAAGAGAATATCCGGAATTTGCCTATCTGTGATGTATTGATTTCACTTATTAGTATGTCCTCCAGGTGTCTCCATTTGCACCTAAATGGATCGATTTTGTCATTCTTTATGGCAGAGTAATACACCATTTTATTTTTTAAAAAATCACATCGTCTTTATCCACTCTCCTGTTGATGGGCATTTGGGTTGTTTCCAAGACTGAGCTATCACGAACTGAGCTGCTGTGAACAAGGGTGTACATCTGTCTTTCCAATGTGATTTTTAAAATTCTTTTGGGTATTCCTAGCAGGGGGATAGCAGGGTCAAATGGGACCCTTAATATTAGATTTTTGAGAAATCTCCACACGGATCTCCACAACGGTTGCACAAGTCTGCAATCCCATCAACAGTGGAGAAGGGTTCCTTTCTCCCCACAGACTTGCCAGTATTCATTCTTGGTTGATTTTGTGATAGCGGCCATTCTTTGTGGAGTGAGATGAAATCTCAGTGTTGTTTATATTTGCATCTCTCTAATGACCAGTGATGTTGAACATTTCTTCATATGCTTCTTGGCTGCTTTGAACTCTGCCTCTGAGAAGTGTCTCTTCAATTCAGATACCCATTTTTGAATTGGGTCTTTAAACCTGAGGAGGCAGATCCGTTCATGTTCTTTATATATTGTAGATAATAGGCCTTTATCTGATAAACAGCTGGTAAAGATTTTTTTCCCATGTTGTTGGTTGTCTTTTAGCAGAGCCAGTGACGTCTTTTGCTGCACAGAAGCTTTTCAGTAGGATGAGTTCCCATTTGTTGATTCTTTCTACTAGTTATTGTGCTATATAGAGGTTATTTTCAAAAAGTCTTTGCCTAAGCCAATGTCTTCAACAGTTTTACCTAACCTGTTTTCCAGCAGGCTTATTGTTTTTGTTTTAATGTTTAAGTCTCGTATCCATTGTGAGTTTAGTTTTGTGCGTGGTAAAAGAGATAGTTCTAGCTTTAGCTTTTGGCAGGTTAAAGCCCAGTTTTTCCAGCACCATTTGTTAAAGAGGCTTTCTTCCACTGGGGATGTTTGCCTTCCTTATCAAAGATAAGGTGGCTTAGTGCATCTGGAGTTGTTTCTGAGTCTTCTGATCTGTTCCACTAGTCCTCAAATCTGTTACTTTGCCAGTACCATGCAGTTTTTATCACAGCAGCTTTACAGTAGAGTTGTAAATTGCGGATTGTAATAGCCCCTGGCATGTCGTGGTTGCTTAGAAATGCTTTTGCTATTTTAGGTTTCTTGTCTTTCCAGATGATGTTTTGTATTATTTTCTCTAACTCTCTGAAGTATACCATTGGAATTTCAATTGGAATTGCATTGAATCTGTATAGTAGTTGTGGGAGTATAGCCATTTTGACAATGTTGGTTCTCCCTACCCAGGAACAAAGGTTCCTTTTCTATCTCAGTTTTCAAAGTCCTATAGTTTTCAGAGTAGATGTCTTTCACTTCCTTTGTTAGGTTGATTCCTAGCTATTTCATTTTTCTGGGTGCTACTGTGAAGGGGATTGAGTCCCCAATTTCTCTTTCAGTAAGTCTGCTGTTTTTATAGACAAAGGCTGTAGATTTTTGAGTTTTATCCCTGTATCCAACAACACTACCAAATCTGATAAAAGTCTAGCAGTCTTTTGGTTGAGTTTATAGGATCCTCTAGATAGAATATCATATCATCCGCAAATGATGACAGTTTAACTTGTTCCTTTCCTATGTTCATTCCTTTTATTTCTTTGTCCTCTCTGATTGCTATAGCTAATGTTTCCAGTGGTATATTGAACAAGAGTGGTGACAGTGGGCATCCTTGTCTTATTCCTGCCCTTAGAGTAAAAGGTTTCAGTTTTTGCCCATTGAGTATGATGCTGGCTCTTGGTTTCTCATAAATAGCTTGTATTAAATTGAGATAAATTCCATCGATTCTATTTCTCTGTAGGTTTTTTATCATAAATGGGTGTTGGAATTTGTCAAATGATTTTTCTGCGACTATTGAGACAATCATATCTGTTTTGTCCTTGAGTCTGTTAATATAGTGTATTACATTGATTGATTTACATGTGTTGAACCAGCCTTGCATTCCTGTGATAAATTCAATTTGATCAGGGTGTATGATTTTCTTGATAACTCTCTGTATTCTGTTTGCCAGTATTTTATTGAGCATTTTTGGAAGCAATGTTCATTAGAGAGATTGGCCTGTAGTTATCTTTTTTGGTGGGATCTTTCCTTGCCTTTGGAATCGAGGTTATGTTTGCTTCAAGGAATGATTTTGGGAGTACTGCTTCCCTTTCGATTTCATTAAAAAGATTGAGAAGTTCTGGTATTAACTCTTCTTTAAAAGTTTTGTAGAATTCAGCAGAGAAGCCGTCAGGACCAGATCTTTTCTTTGTTGGTAGTTATTTTTTATTGCATTTTCAATTTCCCACATTGATATCAGGTTGTTTAACATTTTTATATCCTCTTCATTCACCTTTGGAAGTACATAAGTGACTAGGAATCTATCCATTTCTTCTAGATTTTCCATCAGTCTATTGGAGTATAGATTTTCAAAGTCCGTTTTTTATGATCCTTTGGACTTCCTCTGGGTCTGTGCTGATTTCCCCATTTTCATTCCTTATAGCATAGATTTGAGCCTTTTCCTTCTTTTGTTTGATAAGGTTGGCTAAGGGTATGTCAATCTTATTTATCCTTTCAAAGAACCAACTCTTTGATTCATTGATTCTTTGTAGTGTTCTCTTTGTCTCCATTGCATTAATTTCTGCTCTGATGCTTATAATTTCCTCTCTAGTATGTGATTTGGGTTTGTTTTGCTCCTCTTTTTCTTATTGTATGAGGTTCATCATTAGATTGTTTATTTCAGTTTGCTCTATTTTCTGAGTGTAGGTATTCACTGCTATGAATTTCCCTTGCAGAACTGCTTTCATTGTGTCCCATAAGTTCATGTATGTTCTGCCGGGGTTGTTGTTTAGTTGTAGAAACTGTTTAATTCCTTCTTTAATTTCTTTTGTGGCTCACTGTTTGGTTATAAGAGTGTTATTCAATTTCCATGTATTTGTGAGGATCTTGGAATTTCTTCTGCTATTTAGCTCCAGTTTCAAGGCACTATGATCTGATAGTATGCAGGGGATAACTTTGATTCCTTTGCATTTATTTAAGCTTGTTCTATGGACTAGAATGTGATCTATTTTGGAGAATCATCCATGAGCAGCAGTGAAGAAAGTATATTCTCACTTTGATGGGCGAAAAATTCTGTAGGCATCTAATAAGTCCATTTGCTCAAAAGTTTGATTTAGTCGAGTATTTCCTTATTGATTCTTTGTCCAATTGATCTATCAATTTGTGACACTGGAGTATTAAAATCCCCTACTTCTATTGTATTCATGGATAACTGGATTTTCATGTCCAGTAATGTTTGTTTTATATAGTTGGGTGCATTAGAGTTTGTTGCATAAATATTTATGATTGTTATTTCTTTCTCTTGGATAGTTCCTTGTATGAGAATATAGTGACCTTCTTTATCTCTTTTAATCAGTTTGGGTTTGAAATTTATTTTGTCTGCTAACAAGATAGCCACTCCTGCTTTTTTGCAGTTTCCTGTGGTGTGGAGGATTGTTTTCCAACCTTTTATTTTAAGTCTGTGCGTTTCCTTCTGAATTAGGTGTGTTTCCTATATGCAGCAGATTGCAGGATCTTGCTTCTTCATCCAGTCTGCTAGTCTGTGTCTTTTTTTTTTTTTTTGAGACAGCATCTCGCTTTGTAGTTCAGGCTGGCTCTGAGCTCACTATGTAGTCCAGGCAAGCCTCGAACTCAGCTATCCTCCTGTCTCTGCCTCCCAAGTGCTGGGATAACAGGTGTGAGCCACCATGCCCGGCCAATCTGTGTCTTTTAATTGGCCCATTGAGCCCATTAACATTAATGGTTATGATTGGTATGGACATATTAAGAGCTACCCTGTTTCCCTGCTCTTGGTTCTTTTCTTCTTTGATTTTCCCCTTTTTCATTTAGTTCCTTGTTTGCCCTGATGAATTAACTGTCCTGTGTCTCATGGGTATGAAATTTTCGGTGTTTTTTTCCAAGATGTTCTTTAGGATGTTTTGGAGTGCAGGTTTTGTATTCGTGAAGTTTTATCGTGGAAGTATCTTATTTCCCCATTTATTCTGAAAGATAGTTTTGCAGGATACAACAGTCTAGGTTGGAGGTTGATTTCCTGCAATGCTTGAAATACTTCTCTGCATGCTCTCCTTGCATTGAGTTTTCACGTTGAAAAGTCTGCTCTGATCTTAATGGGCTTCCCTTTGTAGGTGATTTTCTTCCTTTCTCTCACTGCTTTCAGTATTTCATTCTTTTGTGGTACTTCTGAAACCTTGATAATTATATATGTAGATATAGGTATTTTTATGTCACGTCGTTTTGGAGTCTGATAGGCCTCATTTATCTATATGTGTATTTCTTTTCCTGTGAAGTTTTCTGTTGTTATCTCTGACAATAGCTTATGTAAAAGACATAAAAATGTCTTTTACACTGTCTCCTGCTTCCTCAGTGACTCCCATCAGTCTTATGTTATTTTTCTTTGAGTCATCTAGAAGCTGTTGAATTGATTTCTCATGGTCCCTTGCTCTTTTCCATAGATTATACCTTTACTGCTCATTGGCTGCTATGCTGTCCTCTAGGTCTGAGATTCGGTTCTCTGCTTCATTCATCCTACTGCACAAGCTTTTGTTCTCCTTCATTATTACTGGAGCTCTGCTTGAAGCTTAAAAGGTTCATTTGCTTCTGCTATCTTGGATTCTATCCTCTCTCTGATATCTTCTTTAGTGGTATCTTTCACTGTGGACAGTATCCCTGTTTTGATCTCAGACATGAGTTCTGTTTTCCATTTTACTAGATCCGCTTTAGTTACCATCCCCAAGATTCTTGGTGTTTGAGTTTCAGTTTGCCCTATTTCCCGTTTCTCTTAATTTCCCTGTGGTTCTGATCTTTGTGACTGGTTTTTTGTGCATTTTCTCATTTCTACTCTTTCGTTGTTATTAATACTCTTCTTTGCCTGATGACAGGGCAATGTTTGTTGCAGGTCTCTTTCCATTATCTGGGGCCCTTTGGATGTGGCACTTTCTTGGGGGGTTCTCCTTAAATCTGTAATGACCCTTGAGAGTTCTCAGCTCTGACACATTACGGGACGTATTTGAGCAGAACTATCACATCATGTCTGTTTCCATAATACAATAAATGCCAATATCAATATTAAACTCTGTAAATAAGATAAAAAATTTTGTTAAATTCTATTCTGAAGACTTTGAGCTTATTAGTTACCTCAATGTCCATATGCCAGAATTTAGAATTAATCAGCAGTGTGTATACAATATATAGATCATAAATGTACCCCCCAAACCCTTTGGGGTTAAGAGGTCACTGTGGAATAAGTGAGGTAGGGAGACAGGAGGAGAATGAAATAGTGTTAGCAGGTTTATGAAGATCACCTATACCCTAAAATCTCATATATGCCAGCGGGTAATAGAGGATAAAAGGGCATATGTAGAACAGTACCAGCTGTATGCTGTAAGACTGTTGGATACTTTGCACACCTTCTTATACTAGTACAGAAGAAGAAATAGGGCAGCCTAAGAGTCTTTTACTTCTGGGTATTGCTTCTGACAGGAAAATAGGAGAGGGTGTGGGAGAAGAGGTGAATAGAGGGATCTAGGAGTAGATGGGAAAATAGAAGCTAGATTCTCCCCCCACCTTTTTTTTTTTTTTTTTAATCTTGCCTGGTTTCTCAGTGTGGCTCTAGGAGCACGCCTCCTATGGAGGGGACTCAGGAGATGGCTCCTGCTCCTCTAGGACCTGGGTCCTCAGAACGCAGCTTCTTGGTGTTTTGGGGGCTGGGCAGAGCCCCTCAACCCTCTGTGTTCGGGATGGTGCCCAGGGTCCATACCTGACTCCTCATTGCACAGCTCCGGGGTACATTGGGCCGGTGGGCAGGCTTCAGTCCTCCACCACCGCTGGAAATGGATGGCGCCTGGTAACTGAGTCCACAATGCTCCCGGGATACAGTTGGTAGGTGGGCGGCCCCCCGTCTGCTGGAAACGGATGGCGTCTAGTAGCCGAGTCCGCGCTGCTCCCGGATACAGTTGGCCCGTGGGTGGCCCTCAGTCCCCCACCGCCAGAAACGGATGGTGCCTGGTAGTGGAGTCCATGCCGCCCCGGGGTACAGTGGGCCGGTGGGCGGCCCTCAGTCTGCCGGAAATGGATGGCACCGAGTCCGCGCTGGGATACAGTGGGCCGGTGGGTGGCTTTCAGTCCACCAGAAATGGGTGGCGCCTGGTAGCCGAGTAAGTGCCGTTCCAAGATACAGTGGGCCGGTCCATTTTCTATTATTATCTTATTATTTTCTCATTATTATTTTAGAGAGCTTCCTAACACTTCAAAGCCTGGAACATTTCTAGACCTTAATCCATTGACTGTTTCCTCTTCTAATCATAAAATAATGATTACCTCTCTGCAATTTGTACTTTGACTAACGTCCAATATAATGTGTGTATGCAATCATCATATGTGTGTGTGTGTATGTGTGTGTGTGTGTGTGTGTATGAATTTTGTCCCCCAGTTTTTGAAAAAGCATAAGGCAATCACTTTAAAAGTCTCGTGATCCTTGGAAGCTTCTCCTTGTGGAATCTTCAGTGACTGAAATACTACAGTTGTCCTAGAAAATTCCCTCGGATCTTCATGACCTTCAGTTTTCTTCTGCACTGGCCCACTCTTTATATGAGCATTTTTAACAGGACAATTTCCACATAACTTTGGAAGATGCCTGTACTCTGCTGTGAACCACCCAGATTTGCCTACTTCTGCCAAAGCCATTTACACTGGGCTGTGGAATCTTTCCTCAGAAGCCTCGCCCTGAAACAATATATATAGCCATACCATTTTCAGTTCTGCCCCTGCATCTGTTCTATTTATGACCCGTATGTCCTGCACGTGTTTACTTCTTATTCCCTCCCAGTGAATTTGCCACAGCAGCAATACGCATGGACCGCCTCTGAACTAGTACACTAGCAGCACTCCAAGACCAGGGCTCATTTCAACAATTATTTCCTGAGTTAAATAGGATAGAACAGAAACTTTTTTTTTTTTTAAGTTTATGGATAGTCACACTTTAGATGATGAGTAGAAAAGGAAATTTTACTCATGTTGCCTCACAAGACCCTGAAACATTTGAAGATAACTGCAGGTCAAGCCACCTCTCCTTGCTGAGATACATAATTTATAAATCTAAAAGGCAAACTTAGTTATATCCTTAGAGGGATAAAGAGAATACATATTTTATAAGTACCTCTCTTGTAATTTAGATGTGAATACGTTTCAAATGGACTTTTTCTTTGTTTTTTTTTTTTTTTCCAGAGAGTTTTCACCCCCTCTGTTTGAAATGTAAAAACATCAGCAATTCTTACTTCCAGGGAGAAAAAACTCTGTAAATACTATTGATTATAATTTATATCCCAGTCTGTTCTGGATGCACATCAAAACTTTCTCCAAGCTCGGTAACTGTACTGATGAAGGCAGGTGAGCTAGAGAAAGCTGACATGGTACTCTCAGTTCTCACCTTCTCTTCCCTTCCGTCTGTGTAGCCTTGTTTTCCAAGTGGCTCAATTCTGAAGATAGAACTTGTCCTGACCAATCCAAAAACAGACTGAAAATCTAGACTTGTGTAAGAGACCAAGTAGAATGCAGAAACACCCAGGTTCATCAAGGTCCAGGGAAATGAATTGCTCGTGGTCTGCTAGGTGGTGCATCGCTACCCTATGAGTCTTGAAAGAGACATTTTGAGAAGATGTCTGCTCACATGACCGCACTAAGAGTTAAGAGAGTCTCTCATAAACTGACAGTGAATGAGGGTCCCTGAAAAACTTAAGAAAATACAAAGCAGGCTGTTGGAAATAAATTAAATGATATTGAAGCATACCAAAACAGGAAAAGAACATCATGAAAGAATCCTCACTTTTTATCATATTTTAACTTGTTGAAAGAGCAAATCATGGTCCACTTTCACTCTGTGATATCTCAGGATAGCCACTCTCTGGTCATATAAATGACCATAATATAATATGGAAGAGTCTTACATCAGATTGGATTTGAACATGGTCTCCCTTTGTGACGAATAACTTCCCTTCATCTATTTTTCTAGGATTTATAGTTCCTAGTTTCTCATATGAAGCTTTCTTTGACTCTTCAAGCTTGTGATAGATTTTTCTCTATTTTCTTATGAATCTTTAACTATACATTCAGCACTAACATCTAATTAATTTCACAAAAAACAAACTTTTGGGCTGGAGGTTTAGCTCAGTGGTTCCAGCACCTGCCTGGCAAGTGCAAGGTCCTGAGTTTGGTCCCCGGTAACCACATACAATGCTGGGATTGGTGACTCAAGCCCACCAGCAATCAATACCACATACCACAGTGCAGGGTGTGGTGGCTCATGCCTGTAATCCCAGCACTCCAGAGGCAGAGGCAGGAGGATTGCTGAGTTGCAGGCTTGCCTGGCCTACATAGCAAGCTCAGGGCCAGCCTGAACTACAAAGTGAGACCCTGTCTCAAAACAAAACAAAACAAAACAAAACAAAACAAAACAAAACAAAACAAAACAAAAAACACCTCTCTCTGGGTATAAGTTCTTTGACTGCAAAATCTGTGCCTTTTACTTTATTTTTATCAAGATTCGTCAGCAGCCCTAATAATTTCAGAGCGAATATATACCTTTCTCATCTAATTATAATACTGATATTTTATTCATTAGAAAATTACTTCTAAGCAATCAAATCTAACATATTTGTATTGCTCTTGACTTTTTAAATTTTAATCTCCACTCTATTCCAGTGTTTTTTTTTTTTTTAACTCATTCTGAGTCTCCAGAATGAAAAGTAGAAGTACACACAATTCTTCTAGGTTCTTGTCAAACTCCTTTAAGGTCTCTACAACATATAACTTGTTCCTCACCACTAAAATTTCAAGGAAATATTATTACTGCATTTCTCTGATAGAGCAAGAACAGAACTGGGATGAGAGAAGTAAGATTCTCAGCCTGAGAGCATGTCTGGGTGTCAAAGTTAAGAACTACAGCTAAGCCTCATTTCTTTCATCAAAGAAATCAAGATAAGACTAGTGATTGAGGAGGCTAGTGTGGAGATTCAAGAATGCACTGAGGTGATGACTGCTATTACATTTGGATGAATAAAGTTATCCTTTCAGAACAGAACTTATAAGTGACAGAATAAACACTCTTACTGATTGCACACCTGAGCTCCTCAACAGTAGGATGGATCATTTCTTATTTAAACCCACAATTTACAAGGAGTCACAGCTGAAACTGTATGTAAAATAAAATAGATTATGATGGTGTATAGTGAACTGGGCAACAATTAATAACTGACAGCTTAACTGTTCATAAATTCCTTTCCAAATAAGAGCTCACAACTATCTGGCAGGGAAAACGAAGAGTAAATAGACAAAATGCTTAGATACCACTAAGGAAAAGTTACACAATTTTGAGAATTCAAAAATGGGGGCAGCAATGAACACAAGAGGTGCAGAAAGATGCTAACTAAAAATCATTTTGTTCACTGTCTCTAATGGGGTGAGTAGAGGGTCTTGACTGTAGGGATCTGAAAACTCCTCAGGAACTGTCCTGATAATTTGCCATTACAGTCTCATGTGAGCACCTCACTGGAATGCCTCACCTTGTTTACACCTTAGCTGCACAAAGCCCCTTGCTCTATCTATCCTATTTACTGAGAAGCCCTTGATAAGAATTAAAGGTTCTGATGAATTTGGTTATTGAACAGGCGTCTGGAAGACTCAGCCTCTCTTGGTGTTGCAGAGGCTCTGCTAAGTGATGGCTTTTACTAGGTTGTTTTTCATCTCAGCTACTGGAGTGCAACATATCATAAGATGCATATGAGCACTCGAGGTTATTGAAAATGTAATCACCATTCTCTTGCCGTGGCCTCCCACAGGAGCTGCGCAGCAACCCTGCCTCCGGGCGACACAAATGCATCTCAAGGAAAGGTTTAAAATAGTTTTATTTATGTGAAGTTATTATAGCTCATTTCATTTGCTTCTGAAACATCATCCATTTCATATCTTCCTCACTTCTGGTAGCACAGAGTACAAATTCATTCCCTGTGGATAAGGCTTGATGTTATTTAATGCTAAGCACCTATTAATAAATCACATTAAGATACATAATTAATTATCTAGCCCATTTGGGGGGCAATAAAATCATTTACTTTTAAGTGACCTTTGGGGAGATATGAATATAACCCGTTTTAGTGGACTTCAGCATTAACTGCAATCATTAAAAGTACTAATCTTTCTATATGATATAATTGAAGGGTTTTTACTTGTATATTTTATAAATGCATGACTTAAGGATGTGCCTTAATTTTACCTCCACACACAAGAAAAGACATCTTGAGTGACTTGAAAGTTGGAATGAGAATTTTCTCATTTTATTTCTAATGTCACCTATGACTCATATATAGTTTCCCTCTGTTGCTTTCTGAATTTCTCTAGGTAAACAATGTGAAATGGGTATATAAATGTACTTTCAAAAATTGAATTATTTATTGGCACATTTTATAGACAGATCACAATCATAAATCTACTTTTAATGATACACAGGACTCTTTACTGTCTTCAAAGCAGTAATGCTCAGCGCTGAATCATCCAGGTGAAGACTAATTCTGCAAATAAGCAACACATCTGATTTTACCTTCTCTGCTGCCCTTTTAATCCTTAGAAAAATATCATCCTGAATTCCTCCATGCTCTTCTATCCTAACTTCTAATTTCATTGCTGAACCATTGTAACAAGTCTTAAGATTCCAAGCTAACCAAGACTTTCTAGGAAAAGGAAACACACTCAGGTCATTGATGGCTATTCTCCCAAGCTCACTCAGCAGAACTAAAATGAGTGAGAGTTTTAAGATGTAAATAGAGCAACAAATAAGTTCAGCAATATAATGAGCAGGGTGTGATAGAAATAGTTTTAGCTTCTCACCACCCCAGGGCTGACACCCAATTAATCTTCTCACTAATACAGCCAAGTCCAGAGCACTGTCCTCTTTTTTCCTTGAAAAGGAGTTAGTGATCTCTGCGTGTGATAAAGTCCCATCCATGGACTAACCCAGCCAACCTCTGAGAGTGCAAGAGCTCAGTGTTAGATCTCTTCAGCTCCAAATAGAGTTTTTTTTTTCTTTATTTCTTGTTACTGTGTATTTCTAAGAACCGAAAAAAGAAACAAATACTCAAAGAACAGCTTCATTACTGATAAATGAGTGAAGGAAACACTCAAGCATGTGAGCCATGGTTAGATCCTTTCTGGCAAAGCAATTCAATTCCTTTTATTACATTTTTAGTTACCCTTTGGGGAGTTGCATTTGCATTATAATTAATACTTTAATTTTTAACAATCTGATTTGAAATAAGTTTCAATTTAACTTCAATTATACATATAAAGACTCTTCCATGAGTTCTAGTCTTTTCTCTTCTTCTGCACAATCATTCATATTGTTATATCCTTGTTTGCTGATATCTTAGCATTCCAGATTTAGAATCATTGCTTTATGTAGCTTTCTTTTAACTCAGATAGGAGAAAGTATATGTTACCTACAAAAATGTACTTAAACCCACTGTGTATTTACATTACAAACATAGTTACTTTAGTGGTGCATCATGGGGATTCTAACTTGTCTAGGAACCTTTCATGTTAGCCTTTTGGACTCATTTGAATCTTTGTTGTGAAGTAAATTCACTACTTGTAAGTTATCTCAGGTTTTACTTACCTAGATAACTGGATTTTTAAAAGGTTGGAGAAAATTCTTAGTTGACAAGTTTTATCTGTTTTTCTTTCAGAATTTTGAGAATCTCATTCTGCAGCTTTCCAATGTCTTTTTCTGGGAGAAAATATACATTAATGTCACCAAGGAAACTGACCACGTGGTGTCACTTCTTTCCTGCTGCTTTCAATCTGTCTCTATCTCTGTCTTTGTCTCTGTCTCTCTCTCTCTCTCTCTCTCTCTCTCTCTCTCTCTCTCTCTCTCTCTAGGCTTTGATTATGGACTTGCATCTTTTGAAGTATGATGAATTTCTTTGACATAAATCAATATTTTATCAAATTGTTAAAATGTGTGGCTAGCCATTCTGCAAATATTCCTTGCATCTTGTCTTTCATGGATTCTTCCTTTGAATATGTCATTCTATTTTATAGAGTTCATGTCTATGAATCTCTCTTCTTGTCCTTTTTAAAATTCATTTCTTTCTGTTCTTCACAGTGGTTGATCGTTAACCTATCTTCAAGTTCACCGAATACTTCTGCTTGATCTAGTTTACAGATGAATTGCTCTAATAATTCATTGTTTCACTTGGTATTTACTTTCTAACTTCAATGTATTTTTACTTTCTTCTTTATGAATGAAGGAGAAAGGTAAAAGAAATCAGTAACAGCTGGGCATGGTGACTCACGCCTGTAATACCAGCACTTGGGAGGCAGAAGCAGGAGGATTGCTGAGTTCAAGCCTTGCCTGGGCTACATAGTGAGCTCAGGGCCAGCTTGAACTACAAAGCGAGACCCTGTATCAAAAAAAAAAAAAAAGAAAGAAAAGAAAGAAAGGGGTAACAGATTTTGTACCTCTGTGCTAAGCAGGCTAGAAAAACAGACCTTGAACTAAGTCTTAGGGCAACAAACTTTAGTGTAGATAATTCTTGGCACCAGACATATCAATGTCACTTTGCCTGGGAGAAGCTGACCCCTTCTCCAGGAATACAGGTGCAAAGAGCACAGCCTTCAGATCATTAGGCAGGATGGAAACAGAGTATGTTATTATCAAGGACACTAAGCCTGAACTTCTAGCCAAAGCTGTGAACATACACATCCATTTACCATGACCACATATGCTTTTTGGCTTGGTACTGCTTTTGTCTTTAGTAAGAATAGATAGGGGGTAAAGAAGCTTAGGTTTGCCTTGGCCTAAGGAGAGACTGTTCTGATCTTCTGCTGTCCCTCAGAGGTAGTGCTGTTCCTGTGCTGTTTTTCCAATAATGACATACTGAATGGTAAAGGTGGAACTTCTCCTTCTTTCATACTTTCAGATCTTCTGCCAACCATCAGCAGTAGTGCTGTCCCTATGAATTTTTTTTAACCAGTGATGACACACTGAAGAGTAAAGGTGGTACTACTTCTTTGAACTTTTTTTATTATTCCCAAGATTCTGGTAGTGTTGTTCCCCTGGTGTGTTTTTCCAATGATGACATGTTCAGTGGTAAAGTGGAACTATTTTTTCCCTAACTACTAAATATAAATATTTTTTAAAACTCCTTGGGTATAGTGGCTTTATTTGCAGATCGAGCTGGTAATTTATTTATTTTTTATTTTTAATTTTTGAGACAGGTTCTCACTTTGTAGTTCAGGCTGACCCTGATCTCACTATGTAGCCCAGGAAAACCTTGAATTCAGCAATCCTCCTGCCTCTGTCTCCCAAGTGCTGGTATTATAGGAGTGAGCCACCACACCTGGCTAGAGTTGGTAAAATTTATTATAGGTACACCACAGTTGACAAATTGCCCTTGTCAACACAGTGATCTCCATATTTTTATTGCTATTCTGTATTTTTACATGTCATCCTTTTATCACTTTTATTAGTCTTTATGCAAAACTTCCTTCAATTATGCACATGTATAGGTAAATAATTTGAAAATCCTCTATAATTAGTCCATGGTTTAGGCAATATATATTATATACAATATATATTTTAATTATATCCATATCAGAGTTCAATCAATCCTCTAAATGCCTTGAAAGGGGTACAGGGAGAGCTAAAGGGAAATAAGACAATAGAGACTTGTCTGTGGGGAACTGGGAAGCCAGTGATTTAGAGTGGGTAAAGACAGAGATACTCCTGAGGTAGCCACTATGGGTTGCACACATTAATTGGAGGGAGTATCAGATGACTTATGAAGCAGAAGAAATCCAATGTGAAGGCTCTTAGCTCACTGAGGATCTGATGCTGATGAGGACAGTGAGTAGAGCATTTGTACAATAGTAGGTGGAATAGATAACAGGTTCATAAAGAACCTGTCCTTCCCCAGGAGAAAATATGTTCTTTTTTTATTACTGCAGTGTCCTTGCAGAACCAGGATGTCTTCAGCTGGTGTACTCTTGCCCTTGATTGTCACAGAATCCTGAGACTACTGAGGCCTCAACTTGTGACCAGAGGCAAACAGAGTTAGTATCCATGTGCCATAGCTGTGCTGTGCCCAATACAACATTGGGCCTTATACAGCTATTGTCATATTTTAATTAAGAAATTATTTTTCCCAGAAAGTTATGAAAACTGGCTCCCAACACATACAATCCAAACTTCTCAGTGTTTTGTTTTGCATATCACGAAATACTTTTTGAAAACTGAAAATTGTAAATATTATAATATAATAAAAGCAGAAATCATGTTTTCCTTCTCTCAAGAGATTGTTTCTGTTACTGTTTGCTGGTGATATTTTTGATGATGTTGGCTGCACGTTCAGTGACCTTTTAGAATCAGCTTTGTAATGTCTGCACTCTAAGATGTGTATCAGTTGAATATTTATGTAGTTGGCTCCACGGTCAGCTACACAGAGATTCCCTTCACTCCTTAGAAACAAGAATGGCCCTGACTTTGGTGAGAAGCTGTACATATTTTGATGCTTTCCTTCTATGGTGATCTGGGAAGTTTGCACCTCCCCTTTAATTTTCAATTCTTGCTTTCACCGAAACTCAGTGTCAGTCAAGGCTGAGAGTGTACATCTTGGCTGTGCTGTGGGCATGCACACAACTCTACATGTCTGTGTGGCCCTCCAGGTTACAAAAAGGTATCTAATAAATTTTAGAGTTCCTATGGAAGCATCATCTCCTAGATTTCCCAGTTCCCACTTTCAGCATTTTTGTCAATGCTGTTTTTCCTGTTATCTATGACCTCATGAGGTATCAAGTTAAGACATTAAAAATTAATCACAAATGTCCCAGACAAAAGGTTTTTGTTCACTGGTCAAGTTCCAAGTCAGTCAGACAGGCTTGAAAGTACATTCTCACAGTGAACACTAACCAGGAGCAACAATGGCAGTTCTCTGGCAATAGGGCTTTAAAGGAGCTCCAACCTTGGCACTGCCTTGGCCGATGGCCTCTGTATGTTGCCATGACTGTGGCAATTGGTGTTCCAGGCTGGTAAGAGGGAGATGAAAGGAAAGCAAGTTGCAAATGCCACTAGTGTTTTCATCATTGTTTGGTGACACTTTTTAAACAAATGCTGCCAGACTTTGGTTAATTCTGAGAGTTCTAAAGTGCAGACTTTTGACAAATTTTGTCACGTCACTCATTGCTTTTATAGGTGAAAGAATGACTGTAGGTTTTCTCTCTGCCCTCTTCAATGAGATTTTCCCTGCAATTTAGTTATGAAGCAAGAAGGCAATGGAAGAAAGAAGGTATCAGTGGGATGGGGGAGTGCTGGAATTATCAAATCAGTATGCTCATTAGTGAAGGCAGTAGTCTAACAAAGGTCATGTGAGCCACTGAAATGATTGAAATAACAGTTTTAGCTAATTTATACTAAGTTCTTATCTGTTTATAAGTATTACAATCAAAAAAAATCCAAACATTGAGACCCTAGATCACATCCTCTAAAGTTAAGTAAATTAAATTAATTTCCAGTAGTTAGTAAGTTAAAATTAAAACTAACAGAGAAATGCCAGGCCTGTTGTCTCACACCATTAATCCCAGCACTAGGGAGACAGAGCCAGAAAGATTGCTATGAGTTTGAGGCTAGCCTGAGCTACACAGTGAGCTCAGGGCTAGCCTGGACCACAAAATGAAACCCTATCCAAAACAAAACAAAACAAAACAAACAAAAAACAGAGAGAAAAAGTAGTTACTTTAATCTCTCCAGTTCATGCCACAGTGAAAGTGAGGCAGAGAGGAGAGCATGGCCTACTGGATGGACAAGTGTGACTTTTCCATCACTGAAATCTTTCTGTGAGGGAGGCCCTAAGAAGGACCCCAGAACAAATCTCTGCCTCCACTGATCCCATTGCACACCATGGAGAACACATGCAGATCCCAGTGAACTTAATTAGGCTATGTCCTTTAAAATTGAGATACACGGGCTGGAGATTTAGCTCAGTGGTTCTAGCGACTGCCTCACATGGGCAAGGTCCTGAATTTGATCCCCAGTAACTACATACAGTGCTGGACGTGGTGGCTCACAGCCACCAGCAATCAATACCACATACCACAGTGCCTGGCCTGGTGGCTCACGCCTGTAATCCCAGCACTTGGGAGGCAGAGACAGGAGGACTGCTAAATTTGAGACTTGCCTGGGCTACATAGTGAGCTCAAGGCCAGCCTGAACTACAAACTAAGGCCCTCTCTCAAAAAAAAAAAAAAGGGGATGCACACACACATATACATGCATATATATGCATACATATGTATATATATGCATATATATGTATATCTATCCAGTATGAACATAAAAATGATGACAGATGGGCACAGCAAAATAGTCTAAATTATGATACTGTTCTTCAATTAAGTTATTTCTGCAAAAGATTTATATGTTAAATCACTTTACTGCTGAAAGGTCCCAATGATACTTAACTATCCAAGGAAGAGGCAATTGACAATTCCACCCTCAGATGACCTCCTGTCTCTCAGGTGGAATATGGGTCTCAACCATCTATTCAATGCAAAAAATCACACTTGGAGATCTGTTCAAATTTCTTATAAACCACAGCACAGGAATCAGTCTCATTTTCAAGAATTTCATAAACTGTTTCAGAGGCAAACTCTCCAGACACTTCCAGTATTCCCCAGCCATCACTGTACTGCTCTGACAGCTTTGAACATCTCAAGACACACAGAGAAGTTTCTTGCTCTTTGAAGTTATAGCTCATCCCTACAGAGTTCTCAGGAGTAAAGGGGATTGCTGAAGTCCAGATTCCTTTTTCAGTGACAGATAACTAACAATTTAAAAAAGAGTTACATCAATTTTAAGAAAATCTTGATTTCAGGTGGGTTTCAAAATTTGTCCCTTGCTTTCTACCTATTTTGTTGATTTGTCCACTTGTTATACCCAAGGCAAAAAATCATAGAAGAGGCTAGGAGATATGCAGGTGAACAGCAAAAGATGGAATTCACTCTGGAGAAGTTTTTGTCCCTCCAACAGAACCAAACCAGAACTATAATACTAGGGATAGGCTAAAGGTGAAGTAAAAAGAAAATCACTCTTAATATGGAAAATAAAAAAAGAAAGATGCAATAAGATACCTGTCAATTATGAAAAGGTGAGAAAGGTTACACAAGGAAAAGAGAAAGACCTAGTTATCTTTCATAGCTAACTAGTAGAAGAAGCTTTCCACAATCAGATATGGTCTTCTCTGTGTTAACTTCCTTCTCTAGAAACTTTCTTAGTCTATAGCCAACCGTAACTAGTGGTAAAAAAGACCCTAGTCAGAGCTTCTTTATACTTGTTGTGATGCCAATTTGAAGTTAAATATTCCATCATGAGTTGTTAAACATCACAAAGTCTTCTAATATCTTACTAGAAAGAGATTTACTAGCAAAATTGGGAAGAATTCTCCAATTCCTGCAAGGCCAAAATGAATTTTACTTCTTGAGGTTATGACAGGCCTCCCTGACCTAATTAGGTATCTGGCTGAACCTGTTGCATGATATAATGAAATACTTAGGAGGGAGAATTCAGCAATTCCAGTATTTATAAAACTAAAGTATTCCACTTGGCAACAAGGGAACAGGCTGCCATTGACTGGCACCACCAGGCCTGCAGCATTGTGGCTGCTGGGAGCATGCCAGAGGTCTACCAAGACAGATTAGATAGGTAGGATCTGGTGGCAGTTGTACACTGATTCTTGGCAACAAGGGAGCCAGACACCATTGATCATTGCTTGGGCCTTCAGCTCTTCTATAAACAGAGTGAAACCAGAAAGCCTTGGAATCTCAGTTTCCTTGTGGGCCAAACTGGACACAACTGTTATATGGGGACAAGCCTCCAGAGACACCACCTGATTGTCTGTGGCTAGTGAATAAGTGTGGCTCTGGTACTAGAACCTACACAGAAGACTTAGATGAGTGAGTTCCTTTACCCAGTTCACCATATCAAACACAACACTCACTGGAAGAGTGAGGATACAGTCTTGACTACAGCCATTGCTCAGTAGGTGGAGTCAGTTCCACCTGCAAGATCATGGAATCTTGCAAAGTTCAAGCTTGTAAAAACTCATTGTACTAAACTCAGTCATACCCAGAACCTAGAAAAGGGATAGAGGCTATCTCCCTGAGACTAATCAATTTCTATGTGCATGTTACTGCCAGTGTTATCTATAGGAGACAACAGATCCACATTATGAAGGTGCATTTTGGCAGTGTTCTTAGCTTTGCTTTATTGTTGTTGTTGTTGTTGTTGTTGTTATTCTTTTTCTTTCTTTGTTCTGACTTAACTTTCTTCTTTCATTTTTCTACTCTGGTCATGCTGAATCTTACAAACATCAATTTTTTTCTCCTCTCAACTGCTCTTATTTTTACAGAAGAGGGAAAATAGTCTCCTGTTTGCCCACAGCTGCTAGGTATACCAATTGTCCTTTTGTTCCCTCATTTTCTCACGTCCTCCAGTCAGAATCAATACTTAGAAGTAAAATGGCTTCAATTTTCCGTGGCTTCTCTTCTTTCTGTATTATTTTAGGTGGGTATACAAAGTCTCTAGTAGTCTTACAGCTTTAGTTGATTCTGTCTTATATTTGTCTGTTCTACTTGTGTTGGGTAGCATCTATAATGTTCTCAAGGTCTATGTGATCTTTATAGATTCTCTAACCCTATTTCTAATATTTCACTATACTTCTATCTTCCAACATCTCCAACTTCCCAAAAAGCTTTTATTCCCAAAGGGTAGTGCTGCTATTTTTAAGGAATGGTGTGCTGTAACCCATTTCTGATTATTCTAAATTGTGGCATATGGTCATATATGTAACTAATGAGGTTAAAGGTATGAGGATAATAGTTGCCAAAGCTTATCATTTCCTGTGCTATGTTTGATACTATTGGTGATACCAACTATATTATGCCATTAAGATAATATGATTATACTGTTCAAATACTTCCATGGTGTGCCAAAACTGAAAATATTTAATGACCATTACAGATCCAAGGAGGACAATCAATGAAGTAGCCATCTCCTAAGGGATCTAAATATTAAGAAGAAAGAGATTTGAAAACAAACATTTTCCAGACACCTGGCAAGAAATTAAATGAATAACTCCAGCAACAGCAAAGGAAAAGAAATGAGAAAAAAAATTAAAATCCCAGATAAAATGATCCTTGTCACAGGGGAATCCAGGGAAAAGGGAAATAGAGAAAACTAAAGCTCAATGACCCAAACTCTCTGAGATGGTAACAGAAGCATATATCATAGAATAGAAATCAGAAATAATCTCTGATAAGAAAACAGAGATACTGTCCATAGTGAAAAATGAGGTTAATAATGATAGAGAAGAGATCAGAGGCATGAGAGAATCTGAGATAACAAAGAAATGAAACCTGATAAGTAGCTCCAAACAGAGTTTCATGTGACTAAAAACTCCAATAAAAGTTTTTGAAGTAGGATGAGTAAATCTGAGGACCAAATTTCAGACCTAGAGGACAAGATCACAACCAATGAAAAAGAAAGGTATAATTTAAGGAAAAAGGTAAGGGACCATGAGAAATCAACCCAACTGCTCCTAGATGATACAAAGAAGAACAACATAGGGCTGAGTGGAGTCACTGAGGAAGCAGGAAATAGTGAAAATGACATTTTAAAAAAACTGCTTACAGATACAATGGGGGAAAACTTCACAGGAAAAGGAAAATAATTGGATAGACAGATAAATGAGGCATATAGGACTCGAAATGGCAATATACATAAAAAACTACACTTAAGCATATTATTATCAAGGTTCTAAATATATACATATACATATATATATATCACATACACACACACACACACACACACACACACACACACACATATATATATATATATATATATACATACATACATATGATAATGAAATACTGAAAAGAGTTAGAGAAACAAAAGAAACCACATACAAAGGGAAGCCCACCAGGATCACAGCAAACTTTACAACCCAAACATTCAATGCAAAGAAAACCTGGAGTGAAGTGTTTTAAGCCTTGGAGGAAAACAACCTCCAATCTAGACTGGTGTACCCTACAAAACTATCTTTCAAAATTGACAGGGAATGGATGGAGATTTAGCTCAGTGGTTCTGGAGCCTGCCTCACAAGTGCAAGTTCCTGAGTTTGATCCCCGGTAACCACATACAATGCTGGGCATAGTGACTCATGCCCACCAGCAATAAATACCACATGCCACAGTGCCTGGCATGGTGGCTCATTCCTGTAATCCCAGCACTCAGGAGGCACAGACAGGAGGATTACTGAGTTCAAGACTTGCCTGGGCTACATAGTGAACTCAGGGCCAGCCTGAACTACAAAGTGAGAACCTGCCTCAAAAAAAAAAAAAAAATGACAGGGGAAAAAAAGATGCTTCCATGACAAAAGAAGAAAAAAGAAAAAAACACCTGAAATACTTTACAAATACAAAATCTACACTCAAAGGCCTTCCATATTTGGGAAAAAAGAAAAAAACAATGAAAGTTAAAAGCCCATTAGACCCAACAGAGTGAACACTCTTGGAAAAATAAGAAAATGAAACAGGAAAAGAAAAAAATAAAAGAGCTAATAACAAGAAAATACAATGACAGGTATAAATCAGGCCATATCAGTCAAATCCATTAATGTCAAGAGACTCAATGTACCAATTAAAAGACAAAGACTACCAGAATAGATGAAGAAGCAAGAATCTACAATCTGCCACATACAGAAAAAAAAAAAAAAAAAAAAAAAAAAAAAAAAAAAAAAAAAAAAAAAAAAAAAAAAACTAATTCAGAAAGAAAGCCATAGACTGAAAGTAAGGGATGGAAAACAATTCTCCATGTTGCAGGAAACTGCAAAAACGCAGGAGTGGCTACCCTATTTGGAAACAAAATATATTTCAATCCAAAACTGACTAAGATAAAGTCACTATATTATCATATAGGGAACAATCAAGAGCAAGAAATGACAATCATAAATATACATGTGACAAATTGTAATGCATCCAAATACATAAAATAAATATTAATAAATATGAAAAACGAGGTAGGCACTAATATCATAGTAGTAGAGGATGTCAGTACCCCACTGTCACAAATAGATGAAATAGAGCTAGCTGGGCATGGTGGTTCATGCCTGTAATCCCAGCACTCGGGAGGCAGAGACAGTAGGATTACTGAGTACAAGGCTTGCCTGGGCTACATAGTGAGCTCAGGGCCAGCCTGAACTACAAAGTGAGACCCTGTCTCAAAGAGTTGGTTACTTGAAAGGATAAATAAGATCGACAGACCCTTAGTCAACCTTATCAAACAAAGGAAGGAAAAGGCTCAAATCCATGCTATAAGGAATGAAAATGGGGAAGTCAGCACAGACCCAGAGGAAGTCCAAAGGATCATAAACACGTATTTGAAAAACTATACTGTAAGAAGATAGAAAAAACTAGAAGAAATGGAGAGATTTCTAGACACATATGACCTTCCAAAGCTGAATGAAGAGGATATAAAAATGTTAAGCAACCTGATATCAATCTGGGAAATGGAAAATGTAATAAAAAACCTACCAACAAAGAAAAGCCCTGGTCCTGACGACTTCACTGCTGAATCCTACAAAACTTTTAAAGAAGGGTTAATACCAGTACTTCTCAATCTCTTTAATGAAATCAGAGGAAAGCAGTACTCCTCAAATCATTCCTGGAAGCAACCATCACCTTGATTCAAAGGCAGGGAAAGATCCTACCAAAAAAAGAAAACTACAGTCCAATCTCTGTAATGAACATTGATGCAAAAATCCTCAATAAAATACTGGCAAACAGAATACAGAAAGTTAACAAGAAAATCACACACCCTGATCCAGTTGGATTTATCCCAGGGATGCAAGGTTGGTTCAACATACATAAATCAATCAATGTAATACACTATATTAATAGACTCAAGGACAAAAACCATATGATTATCTCAATAGATGTAGAAAAACATTTGACAAAATCCAACACACATTTATGATCAAAACCCTACAGAGAATTGGAATCGGTGGACTTTATCTCAATTTAATACAAGCTATTTATGAGAAACCAAGAGCCAGCATCATACTCAATGGGCAAAAACTGAAACCTTTTACACTAAGGTCAGGAACAAAACAAGGATGCCCGCTGTCACCACTCTTGTTCAATACAGTACTGGAAACATTAGCTATAGCAATCTGGCAGGACAAAGATATAAAAGGAATAAAGATAGGAAAGGAAGAAGTTAAACTGTCACTATTTGCTGATAATTTGACACTCTATCTAGAGGATCCTAAAAACTCAACCGAAAGACTGCTAAACTTATTTACCAAATTTGGTAGTGTTGCTGGATACAGGGTCAATGCTCCAAAATCAATAGTTTTTGTCTACACAAACAATAGACTCACTGAAAGAGAAATAGAGGAGGCAATCCCTTTCACAGTAGCACCCAGAAAAGTGAAATATCTAGGAATCTTCCTAAGAAGAGAAGTGAAAAACCTCTACTCTGAAAACTGAGATAGAAAAGGAAACCAGGAAGGGAAAGATATCCCTTGTCCCTTGGTAGGGAGAACCAACATCGTCAAAATGGCTATACTCCCACAATGTCTATACAGATTCAATGCAATTCCAATTGAAATTGCAATGGTATACTTCACAGAGCTAGAGAAACATACAAAAATTCATCTGGAAGCACAAGAAACCTAGAATAGCAAAAGCAATTCTATGCAAACAGGACATGGCAGGTGGTATTACAATCTCCAATTTACAACTCTACTATTAAGCCGCTGTGATAAAAACTGCATGGTACTGACAAAGTAACAGACCCATGGAACAGCGGAATTGATTAGAAAACCCAGAAACAACTCCGGATACAGTAAGCCACCTTATCTTTGACAAAGGAGGCAAACATCCCCAATGGAAGAACGACAGCCTGTTTTCCAAATGTTGCTGGAAAAACTGGGCTTTAACCTGCCAAAAGCTGAAGCTAGACCTATCTCTTTCACCATGCACAAAACTAAACTCACAATGGATATGAGGCTTAAACATTAAAACAGAAACAATAAGCCTGTTGGAAAACAGGCTAGGTAAAACTCTTGGAGACACTGACTTAGGCAGGGACTTTATGAATAAAACCTCTATAGCTCAAGAACTAGCAGAAAGAATCACCAAATGGGATCTCATCCTACTGAAAAGTTTCTGTACAGCAAAAGAAGAAGTCACTGGCACTGTTAAAAGACAACCAACAACATGGGAGAAAAATCTTTACTAGCTGTTTATCAGACACAGGGCTATTATCTATAATATATAAAGAACTCAAACAGATCAGCCTCCCCAGGTTTAAAGACCCAATTCAAAAATGGGCATCTGAAATGAACAGACACTTCTCAGAGGCAGAAATAAAAGCAGCCAAGAAGCATATGAAAAAATGTTCAACATCACTGGTATTAGAGAGATGCAAATATAAACAACACTGAGATTTCATCTCACTCAACAAAGAATGGCCACTATCACAAAATCAACCAACAATAAATGCTGGCATGGCTGTGGGGAGAAATGAATCCTCCACTGTTGGTGGGATTGCAGACTTGTGCAACCATTGTGGAGATCCGTGTGGACATTTCTCAGAAAACTCAGACTAATGGTCCCATTTGACCCTGCTATCCCCCTGCTAGGAATATACCCAAAAGAATTTTAAAAATCACTTTGGAAAGACAGATGTACACCCTTGTTCATAGCAGCTCAGTTCATCATAGCTCAAGCTTGGAAACAACCCAAATGCCCATCAATTGGAGAGCAGATAAAGAAGATGTGGTGTATATATATATATATATATATATATATATATATATATATATATATATATATATACATACACACACACACACACACACACACACACGTATGTATGTATGTATGTGTGTGTAATGGAATATTACTCTGCCATAAAGAATGACAAGATCGATCCATTTAGGTGGAAAAGGAGACTCCTGGAGGATATACTAATAAGTGTAATCAGTAGATCACAGATAGGCAAATTCCACATCTTCTCTTTGTCTTGAACACCTGTAGATGCAAATGAGCTCTAGAAAGTATGACAGCTTTTATAGAGTGGAAATTTCCATAGGAAATTTGGTGTGGGAATATAATGAGGGGAAGGAGTAAATATGATTCAGAATGAAAATAAGAGTATGTATAAACGGGGTGTGGAGGTGTGGGTGGGTAGAGATAAGGGTAAAAATGAGAATTAACTTGTGTTGTATAGAGGTACAGATTCCCCACTGTGATATGTGATTGTGAGATGTATATAAATTGCACCAATAAAGAATTCAATTAAAAAATCAATAGCCTTTGTATACGCAAATCACAGAGTCACTGAAAGAGAAATTGGGGAGTGAAGACCTATTACAATATCATCTAAAAAATTGAATATATAGGAATCAATCTTACAATGAAGTGAAATATGTCTATTCTGAAAACTGCAGTACTCTGAAGGAGATTGAAGAAGATTTCAGAAAATAGGAAGACATCCCGTGCTCTTGGGTAGGAAGAAACAATAACTTCAAAATGGTCATACTACAAAAAGTACTATATAGATTCAATCCAATCCTGATTGAAATTCCAAAATCATATTTCAGAGAGCTAGAGAAAATCATCCAAAAATTAATCTGGAACCACAAAAGGCCTCAAATAGGAAAATCATTTCTAAGTACCAAGCACATGGCAGGGGGTATCATGATCATCAAGGAGAAACTGCACTACAAAGCCAAAGTAATAAAAACTGCATGGTATTAGCCAATTAACAGAGCTGAGGATCAGTGGAATAGATTAAATGATCCAGGGACAACCTCAGATATACTAAGCATCCTCGTCTTTGACAAAGCAGTCAAATATCCTCAATAGAGTAATAATAGCTTCTTTAGCAAATGGTGCTGGAAAAACTGGACTCTAACTTCCAAAAGACTACAGCTAGATCTATCTCATTCATCATCACTAAAACAAAATTAAAGTGTATTAGATACCCAAACATTAAAAGAAAACCTCTAAACCTGCTGCAAAATAGGTTTAGTAGAAATCCTGAACACCCTGGCTTAGGGAAAGACTTTATGAACAAAACTTCTCTAGCATGAGCACTAGAAAAAGGAATGAACAAATGGGGATCTCACCCTATTATAAAGCTTCTGCATAGGAAAATAAAACTATCAGTAGAGCAAAAAACACTGCATACATCTTCTTTATCCACTCTTCAGTTGATGGGCATCTGGGTTGTTTCCAAGATTGGGTCATCACAAACTAAGCTGCTATGAATGTGAGTATAAATATGTCTTTAAAATATGAAACTTTTAATTCCTTTGGGTATATTCCTCGCTTGATGACCACAGGGTCAAATGGGACCTCCAATACTAGTTTTCTGAGGAATTTCCACACTGATCTCCACAATGGTTGTACAAGTCTACAATCCCACCAACAATGCAGAAGGGTTCCTTTCTCCACACAGACTCGTCAATATTTATTGCTGGTTGATTTTGCAATAGCAGCCATTCCTTGTGGAGTAGTTGAAATCTCAGTGTTGTTTTCATCTGCATCTCTTGAATAACTAGTGATGTTGAAGATTTCTTCATATGGTTTGTGGCTGCTTTGATTAGAAGATATGTTTTTCTTTTTATAAAATGGAGTATTACTTTGCTATAATTAATGACAGATTCCATTCACTTATGTGCAAATGGATGCACTTTGAGAACACACTGATAACTAAAATAAACAGATCACAGATATGTAAATACCGTATCTTTTCTCTGGTATGAGAACTTGTAGATGTAAATGAGTTCTAGAGTGTATGATAGATTTTATAAAATAGGAAATATTCAAAGGGTTGTGGTGGTGGAATGTAATGAGGGGAAATAATAAATATGATTTGGAAAGAAAAATAAATAACATGCATATAAAGGGTAAGGGGTTAGGGTGTGTGGTAGGTGAGGGGTGGGGGTAGGGATATGGGTAAAAATGAGAAGTAACTTCTGTCATATACTAGTACAAATTCCCCAATGTTGAGTGTGACTGTGAGCAGTATATAAAATCTACCAATAAAAAATTCAATTAAAAAAACCCTACAATAGGGAAAAATTTTCACCAACTATTTCTCAGACAAAAAAACTGCTATCTAGAATAAATATATAGTTTAAAAAATCAGCACCCCAAATATAAATACCCAATTTAAAAATGGGAATCTGAAAGAACAGATGCTTTTCAAGGGAAGAAGTAAAAGCAGCAAAATTAACTAGCAGCAAATGCTGGGGAGGCTGCAGGGAGGAAGGATCCTTTTTCCAATTTTGGTGGGAATGTAGAGTGGTGCAACCACTGTGGAGATTAGTGTGGCGATTCATCAAAACCTAGGATTAGAGCCGGGCCTGGTGGCTCACACCTGTAATCCCAGCACTCGGGAGGCAGAGGCAGGAGGATTGCTGAGTTCAAGGCTTGCCTGGGCTACACAGTGAGCTCAGAGCCAGCTTGAACTACAAAGCGAGACCCTGTCTCAAAAAAAAAAAAAAAAAAAAAAAAAAAAAAAAAAAAAAAAAAAAAAACTAGGATTAGAGGTCCCATTTGACTCTGCTATTCCCCTACTAGAATATACATGAAACAATTAAAAGAATCATATTATAGTGACATATGTGCACCTACATTCATAGAAACTCAGTTTGACATAGCTAAATCTTGGAAACAACTCAAATGCCCATCAACTGGAGACTGGATAATGAATATTTTTTACATTAAATGGAGTACTACTCTGAAATAAAGGATGATAAGTTGAGTCACATACTCAAATGGACATAACGAGGATATACTCATAATTGAAATAAGTAGGTCACAGAAGTGTAAATGCCATATTTTTTCTGTAGTGTAAGGATCTGAAGATTTAAATGAGTTCTACAGTGTATGATATATATTGCAAAGTAGAAAATGTTCAAAGGGAAAAGGGTAGGAGCAAATAATGAAGGGAAGCTGGTTGTGGTGGCTCACGCCTGTAATCCCAGTACTTGGGAGGCAGAGACAGGAGGAATGCTGAGTTCAAGGCTTGCCTGGATTACATAGTGAGCTCAGAGCCAGCCTGAACTACAAAGCGAGACCCTGTCTCAAAAAAAAAAAAAATGAAGGGAAGGGAAAATAGGACGTTTAAAAAGAAATCAAAGCATATGTACATAGGCATTGGGAAGTTTTAGGTTGGGTAGGAGAATGGGAAAAAGGAATATTCAGTCTTGTCATATACTAGCACAAATTTTCAATGTTAAGTGTGATCATGATGTGTATACAAAATGTACAAATAAAGAATTCAACTCAAAAAAGAACTAAATGATCCAAGCCAAGAGGACCTCAGTTCTCAGAGAAAGTAAAATACACCAACAAGATTTTGTAGTGAGATCTGGAAAGACTTTTGGAAAGCACATTCTGGATTATGATTATTTTCATTAGTTATCATGAGCATCGAACACACTGCTAAAGTTTGGAAGAATATGCATCCATTTGAGATATTATATGAAAGGACTTTTTTTGTCTTCTTATATGGTAGCAGACCAAGATATCACAGATTCTAACATCTACTCATCTAGAACAGTTACAACAGATCATCCAATGATACAGGAACACAGTCTACTGAGTTAGTAACTTTAGGTGATGTCCTACAGTCCTTGAGACAAAGTTCTCATTAAACTTTACAGAGTATGAGTCAAATCAAAATGGAAAGGCCCACCTTCAGTGATTCTTGCATTGTTCATTGCAGTAGTGGTAGCAGAGACAAGGAGCTGGATTCAACTTTATAGGATAAAGGCAGCCTCCACTTAACTATCTTATGAAAAGGCTGCCCAAAAGATGGAAGTTACTTTTGTGAAATCTAGAAGACCTGAGGTTTCTCTTAAAGCAATACTCCAGTACTGCTTTGGATAGTGGTAAATGTAAAAATTAATGATTCTTAATTATCACAGCTTACATGACTACCTATATTAAGATTTCTATTTTATTTCAACTTTTTAAATGATTTATTTTATGGATGTTTTTAGTATATAGCAATTGCAAGAACCAGAGGGGATTCGTACATGTATATAACAGAACTTAATTATTTTTGTTATTTTCCCCTCCTTTCCAAACCTTCTAACCTTCTCATTTACAAAAGCTCTATTTTCATTTTTTTTCAAATCTTTTTTCTCTTTATATCCTTTTTCTTTTCCTTCACTTCCAGCTCCTCCATCTCATCATCCTCTTGCCATTTGGAAGAATTCTTCCTACTTCTTAATATGTACTCTACATTTTGCTCCTAATTTACACATTGAATTTCTTACACAAGAGGAAACAATGTGGTCTTTAAACGTATATCTTATTTCACTTAAGATTATAGTCTTGATGTCCATCCATTTACCTACAATTTCTGAAATGTATCTCCCTTTTCCTTTGTGTGTAAATACCACATTTTCTTTTTTTAAATTGCATTCTTTATTGGTACAATTTGCACACATCTCACAATCACACATAACATTGGCGAATTTGTACCAATATATGACACAGTCGATTCTCATTTTTACCCAAATCCCCACCCACACCTCCCCACCTCCTATATACATGCTCTTTTATTTTCTTCAGAATCATATTTATTCCTTCCCCTCATTACATCCCCACACCAAATTTCCTTTGGAAATTTCCCATTCTAAAAAGATTGTCATACTACTAGAGCTCATTTGCATCTACCAGTGCTCATATCAATGAGAAAATCCGGTATTTGCCTATCTGTGCTCTATTGATTTCACTCCTTAGCATGTCCTCCAGGTGTATACATTTGCACATAAATGAATCAATCTTGTCATTCTTTATGGCATAATAGTACTCCATTTTATAAAAAATAAAAACCACACATCTTCTTTATCCAGTCTCAGTTGATGGGCATTTGGGTTGTTTCCAAGATTGAGCTATCACGAACTGAGCTGCTATGAACAAGGGTGTACATCTGTCTTTCCACTGTGATTTTCTAAGTTCTTTTGGGTATACTCCTAGCAGGGGGACAGCAGGGTCAAATGGGACCCCTAGTCCTAGTTTCTTTATCCATTGTTTATGGGCATATTTATTGGCTGTTTCTACGATTTAGCTATTATAAATTGTGCTGCTATAAAATTGATACACACATATTGATAGGCAGGCCTTTAATTCTTTTAAGAAAATACCTACAAGGGGAGTACTTAAGTCAAATGTAAACTCTAGTTTTAGATTTTTTGAGGAATCTTCACACTCCCATAGTTGTACCAATGTGTATTACCACCAAACATGAGTAGGGCTCTCTTTTCTCTTAAGGTGGTTTTTCATGTATGCACTGTTTATTTCACTTTTTCATCTGAGAAATGTTTTGTTTTTTACTTGTTTTCTTTTTCACTTCTGATGCCCATTTAATGACTCAATCTTTAAAATGGGAGTTTGAGTAGTTTATTAGGATAGGTTTTAGTCTCTGAAAAGTAAGTGGAATGTGTTTTTTCCCATTCTTTAGGTTTTGTTTCAATCTGCTGGTGGGTCCCTTTGCTGTGCAGAAGCTTTTTAATTTGATGTGATCCCATTTATTGATTCTATGTAATATTTACTATACAATGGATTTTTCATAAAGTGTTTACTTATACCTATGTCTTAAAGAATATGACCTATTCTTTCTTCCAGTAGATGAAGTGATTCTTCTGTAATATTTAGATCTTTGATCCATTTTGATTTTAGTTTAGTGCATCATAAGAAATATGAGAAATATAAAAACTAGATTAAACTTTCATAATGTGCAAAAGTACTTTTCCCAGTATGATTTGTTAAAGAGGCTATATTTCCTCCAGAGAAAGTATTTGTCCCCTTTGCCAAAAATAAGGAGGCTAAATGTTCCTGAAGTAGTTCCTACATATTCTATTCTGATAGTAAACCTAGAACAAGACTAGTCAAAAAAGAGAACTACCAGCCAATATCTTTAATAAATGTAGATGGAAAGATTTTCAATATGATATAGGCAAATATAATGGAGAAACTCACCCAAAAGGCTATGCACCATCACCAAATAAGATTCATTCCAGGGATGCAGGGTTAGTTCAACATGCACAAATCAATGTCAATAGTTAAATACCACATTGACAGAAGCAAAGACAAAAACCACCTGATCATCTCAATAGAAGAAGAAAAAGTACTTGCTAAAAGCCAATATCTACTCATGATAATACCTAAAGAAAATGTGAACTATTTTTAGTTGGATTCATGACATGACTTATCTTGCGACTGCTATTGCTCTGAAGTACTTGGTAGTTTACTTAATCTCTAACCTTCCTACATGTTTTCCTCTACAGGAAGCACTGAAATACAACTTAGAAACTGCTTAAAAATAATAACATGGAAAACTAAAATATTACCAAGTTTGTCATTGTCCATCTTATAAGACAAACCAATAAATATTCATATCTGTGCTTTCTCATATTTGGTTTATGCATCCTCAGCCTAATACTATAGTTTATCAAGGCTTCAGATAATGATTCAGGCTGTATTCTGTGATTCTTCTGACAAATTCACCAAACTTTTTCTCATTGAACTGAGCTTAACAGTTCTTCACATATAAACAGAAACTTTCTCATAAACCCTCATGAATGAGTTAGAATATGCCAAGATATTTAGAGAGTCTGAAGAATTTGAGATAAAAATGGCTTCCACCTTCGACCTCATGGCCACTGTGCACTCTCACCCTAATTCTGTACTTCTTTTTCTACACTTAATTAATATAAAACTTCAAAACCTATTTTGTATCCTTGTCCAATTCTTTGCTCCAGACCCCCCCAAACCTGGATAAAGTCCGTAGAAAGATTCAGTGGATCCCTGGAAGCTGTTAAGTAAAGGAGAAATGGATGTAGAGACACTAGCAAAAGAATAACATTTGGCATATCACATGCATTCGAACTCCAGGGCCCAGCAGTTACACACATTCATCCTCACACGGGGATATCAGATTGTGATCCTGTCATCAACCAGAAAATCAAAGAGCAGAAGAGTTTCAGAGAATGTTCCAGAGTTTCCGAGAATGACCATGAGTTCCTTAAGCTTTCAGCTTGCTAGAAACCAAGCTGAGTGTGTGGCTACAGGCTTAGAGCATGTCAGGCTGACCCCTTCATTTTTGATGAGTCTTGGAGCAAATCCTACAGTAACATGTACTAACAGATGAATTGTATACTGCTTGGTTAGGCTTGCCAAGCACTCAGTATCTCATATAGAAAAATGCCTACACATTTCAACCAACAGTGAGTCAAGAGTTCAACCATAAAAATACGATAATATTTTGTTCCCAAAACACTTTAATTATTCCTGTGAAAAATATGCACTTATGCTGGAAGTGGGAAAAAAAGACAAGCAAGCAAGAGGAAGAAGATAATGAGAAATTTTTTTGGAGACAGGGTCTCGCTTTGTAGTTCAGGCTGGCCCTGAGCTCACTATGGTGCCTAGGCAAGCCGCCGCAAACTCAGCAATCCTCCTGTCTCTGCCTCCCGAGTGCTGGGATTACAGGCGTGAGCCACCACGTCCGGCACTGTGGTATGCGGTGTTGATTGTTGGTGGGCGTGTCTCCACGCCCAGCATTATATGTGGTAACCGGGGATCGAACTCAGGACCTTGCGCTTGCGAGGCAGGTGCCGGAACCACTGAGCTAACGCGCCGGAACCAATGAGAGAATTTTTAAAAATAGCATATATGGTAAAGGAAAAGGAAGAGATTTATTGAAGTATAGCAATAAACAAGTAGTATTTGGGTTCAGTATGTGTGTGGTAATGGTAGAAACAAATATATTTCAAATACAAGCAGAATAAAGTAGCTTCATTCCTACACCTACTCCCGTCTGCAATGTTCCAACAGTATGCCTCCAAACACATAAAAATTCCATATCAAATTCTACTCTAGGGACACAAGTAAACAAATATAAATTTTCTGGTATTTCCAAATCTATGTTATCCTACTTGATATATGTAGTAGAATTAAAAAAAAAAAGTGAAGTTCCAAAGATGCCGAAGCAGAAATTCATACCCTGAAAATGTTTCAATCCAATGTAAATAGTTTCTGAGACCCTTTCCTATATATACTGTTTATGTAAGATTTGCAATGTTTACAGAGCTAGATAACATCATTTTGCTTCCAAACTTAAATTTCCTTTGTCCCTGAGGCCAATATTTGCCCTTATGTCTTCGTTGTCTTTCTTAGAAACAGGACCAAAGGGATATTGTTACCAAAAATAAAGGGTGCTCTTGGAGTATGGCCTGTGATTTTGTGTGACCCTGTCATCAGGGTCTGATGAGTGAGTTGCATAACCAGAACTGTGGCAGAGATTTTCCTCCAAGCTCTTTAAAACAGGGAAAGGCTGTGTGGACACATTTGTTTATTATTTCATGTTTCCAAATATTTGAATTCCTACTGCAATTATGACTTACAAGATATCATTTTAAACTGAAGCAATGCCAAGAAAAGATGTACATTTCTAATGATCTGTAGATCTGTCTACTGGCCAGAGTCCAAAGAGTCCCAGACAAAGGAGATTAAGACTTCAACCCGCCACTCCCTAAGGAGCATTAAAAGCATCTCAGGGCATATCAGTAGGAAACCTAGACAGATGTTATTAGGCAGAGTTAAAGAAGCACATGCTTGGGAAAAGTAGAAGGTAAACCTTCCAGAAAGGCTCTTCAAGACAGATGACCTTTGTGTCTAGCAGGATAATGTGAGGTTAGGTTACAGGTCAAACTATTTGCATGTGTTTTTGGTTTAGAGACACAGGACCATGTTACTACTTTTGCCTTTAGGCTGGACATCTGTGGACTCCGTGAATGTATAGTATGAGAGGAAATATGCACATTCAGTTCCCAGGTGGAAAGCAAGGGTTTCATCTACAGGCTTATTGTCTCTTTCAGACTCAGAAATTTTTAGAGTGACTGTCTTGAAAGCAAAGTCATAAGTACCTTTGTAGCCTAAAGCTGCATTTTTCCTAAAAGTATCATTTTAAAATTATAATCTCCCATTCCTCTTTTCTATCTTACTTTGTTCTATCCCTTCTAAATCTGCCATACTAGTCTTGGAGTGTATTAAACCTCTTTATTGTGAGAAAACCACCCTAATTTTGTGGATTTAATCCACTCCAATTATGTTCACAGAAAATTAATGTACTTCCTAGATATTTAACTTCTAAGCACATGAGATTTTATGTTTCTATTCTTGTGTTATGTGGGGTGAATATTATTTCTGTTTCTCTCATTCAACTACTGATCACTAGTTATTCTCCCTTCACTTTTGCTCAAATGCTTCTGTAATTCATCAAAATCTTCCATTTCCCATGACACCACCTTACCTGGGGTCATATTCCACTGGACCATAGTAACATATTCTTTTCTTCCCTCCTTTACTGCTCTCCATATTCTTATCTTCGGTGGAAATTTCTAAAAGAATTTTTCCACATCTGTTCCTGTGCAGATTTTTAAAGTTCTATTTGAGATAATGTATATCCTGTGCAGAATTTTTAATTAGCTTCTAATTATCTGTAGCATAGCTTACTATGCACAGGCAGAACACCCTTTGTGAACCAGCTCCTGTCTACCTGCTCCTCCTCCTCTTCTTCCTACAGAACAATTCCTTTGTATTCCCACCCCAGTGATAGAGAAGCACTTGCACATTCCCAGCTGTGCCATTCCCTTTTTTAATGTTAATAACTCTCCACAAATTGTGCACTTTAATTGGAATGTTCTCTTCAGTCTCATACAAATGACAGGACCACTCCCCCTAAAAATATACTCAAGAATCACTCAACCTGTAATATCCCATGAGGTGCTACATCTTGTTTGTTACCTGACACCTTGCATATTTCACCATAACACTTATGAAAGAGTAATTACATGTTTCAATTTGTAAATTGTCAGTGTCTGCAGCACATCTATCTCTGTATCCTCACTGCTGAGTCCTCTGCCTCACACAAAATAGATTTCCAATATATTTAAAAAGGGCCTCCAACCTCTTTGTTCATGGCACAACTGTACCGATTTATCAATTCTCTGGAGCATCTTAATCCCTTCACATGCAGACAAGTGGACCCCAGATATTCAAACTAACTCCGTGTTAGCAGTCTAAAAGCCCTCCAGAGTGTAGGGGTTTGAGGGCTAGGACTGATCTGGTCTGGAGTCTACTGATTTGCTGATGTCAGGACCTAGACTTCCTTTGATTCTTCCTTTAAAATAAGTCTATTCTTCTTTTCAGAATAAGGAACAATTTAATGGCATGCTAACACTATGTAATTGTGTGAGCAATAATATTTAATAGAAACAAAAATGTACTAATTTTCAACCCTTTATCCAAAAGATAAATTGTATTATTAAAATGCATTACCTTTCACCTTAAAACATAAAATGAATAAATTCAAAGTGCAAAAATAGCTTTTTTCCATAAAACATTCCTATTAATATTATGCATGAGTATAATACATATTTATATATACTATATATTGATATAGGCTAAATATGGAACTAGTGAACAAATTATAGAAGCATAACCATGTGCAGAAATAGAAGGGACTCTAATAACAGTTCTCAATAACATTCACTCAGCTGTGAGTTTAGAGCAAGACTTCATGCAGGTGATGCTGGACAAGCTCTCTGCATATGAAAGTGGCACATCACAGGTAAAGACCAGCTATCGGTTCACAGCACAGGTTCTGAATATTCATTCTCTGGGGTCAAACTTTAGCTCCACCTCTTTGGACTGCAACTTTGAACAAATTTCAGATGATCTTGACTAATTATGGTTCAACTAAAGACATATTGGGATTTTTGTTTGCTTTATTGTCATGGTAAAAACGGAATATGTTTAATTAAAAGAAAAACTGTATTCCAAACTTGAACTTTGTTATTATTCTAGATGAATATTGTGCAGGGAGGTATTCTATCATAGTGCTAATGACAAAGTAACATGTTCACAGGGAAAACTATGAAGTTCAGAGTATAGTGTGTATTAAACACTTATTTATGAAATTCTCAATTTGGAATGGATTACTGAGATATAATCTTATTATAATTTGTTGGGCTTCGTTCTTTCATCTGTCTGCCAAGTTACCTTCACAAAGTGTGTCCAATAGGTGAGTTAAGATATATGATATTATCATGTACTTAGTACCGATCATGGGCTTGGTCACTGTGATGATCATTATTGCTATATGGCTTCTCACACTGTTTATTTTCTGACAAATTTTCATGGTAATGCTCTTTATTATAAAACTATATTGGTGATAGGACTACTCCTTAAATAGGAATAATTATTTAGCCAACTCTGTGTACTGCTCTAAATAATATTTAAGTTCTTTTTTTCACTCAAGTTTATGGATGGATAATCTTAAATAGTACAGACCATTTAAATAATTTGGTTAATACCACTACAGTTAAAGTACCTTCTTGATTTTTGAATCCATCTTTCTTGTAAATATGGAGTGTCATTTGTTCAATGGTCTTGCTTAAAATATTTCCTGAACCTATTATTCCAGAATGCTGTACAATGGATTTATTTACTCTGGCCCTTCCCACCAGTTAACAGAAGTTTGAAAGTACCTACTGAATGCCAGGTATAGTTCTGGGCCAAAGATTTCAAAATTGTAAAAGAGATAAGAAAAAATACAAAACCAAAGTGTGCATTAATGCAATACGACCATTAAAATAATGAGAGACACATACAGGGTTAGCCACAAACACATAAGATGGATTGCATGTGAAGGGATTGCCAGGATGCATACGAAACCATCTTCAAGTTTAGAACTAAGTCAAAACAGTGGAACAGGCACTCAGTGACATCCCAGCAGAGGCCAGCCATGTGGAAATCCCATGGTGCGTACACACATTCAGCCACTTTGTATCCTTCCCTGGCCTTCCAGGTAGGAAACAATCATTATCTATTGCTACATAAAGCACAACCCTAATCATAGGAGTATAACATAATAAACATTTATTATTTCATGGTTTCTGTGGGTCAGGAAACTGAGCAGAACTCCAGTGTTTCTCCCACTCAAGAAAAATTGTGGTCCAGGTGTTACATAGAGGGACAGACCTCCAAAGATTTCAGGGAAGGGCATTCATCTCTAAATTCACTCACAAGACTATGCTCACATCTCCATTTCTTAGTGTCTGTGGATCGAAGACATTATTCTGTTCCTTACTGCAATAGCCTCTCAATAGGAAGGTAGGGCTCATCAGAGGAAATGAGTGAGAAAACACACCCAGGCCAAGATGAAAACTTCAGTCTTTTAAAACACAAGAAAGTGGCATTCCCTCATCTCTTTCATTTCAAGTGATTCCAAGGTGTTGTAAATTGTCCGGGTGAAAATGCAGTATGCCTAGTGAAATATCTAATAAAATTTTTTTAGCATAAGTGTCTTCTAACTCTTATAAGGATCATGCTAATACTTCAGAAAGTACCATATGAACTTAAAATCTAGCTCAATACCCTGGTTTGCTAAATCTGACAAACATAAGGGGGATATGCCTTCTTCCCAATTCAGATACCTCTCTTCCACTAGTAGAAAGACTAAATTCAGCCTACTTTCAAGGTCTTGAGGATTGTATGAGAGTGTGAATGCTACCTCATGAGGTTATCAGGAGCCACTTTAGAAGTCAGGCAGTGAAATGATCAAATGGACACAGGTAAACTTTTTCATGTGAGGTTCCTTCTAGGTCACTGCAAAGGCATTCACAAACATTTCCTTTTTCTTTTTAATCTTTAATTAACTTTATTTGAATAATTTAGATATGCATAATGATCACACTATTGGTATGGAATTTTGAACCTGAATATGCTGTATCTTATTATTTTTACCAATCCCCCTTTCCTCACTTTCATCTCTCTTCCCATTCTTATCTAAAATAAATTCATTTTCATTTTATTTTTATTTTCTTGGTTTTTATTCTTTTCTATATATCTTTTTTTTTCCCTCTCACCCATTTTCTGCCCATTTGCATTTGAATATTTTCTTATTATTTCACAATATCTATTATACATTTTGAGCCTTGTTTACACTTTCATTTTCTCACACCAGAGAAACAATGTAACATTTACTCTATTTATTTCAATTAAGAGCATGGCCTGTAGGTGCATCCATTAAGCTAGAAAAGGCACAAGTGTATTGTTTATGGCTGAATAGCACTCCATTATATATAAAACACTCCATATCTTCTTTATATTTTTATTAGTTTATGGGGATTTTAGTTATTTATCAGACTTAGCTATTATAAACTATGCTACTAGTCACATGGGTGTCCACATATCAGTGTGATATAATGTTTTTACTTCTTTCAAGAAAATATTCAAAAGGGTGATAACTAGGTCAAATGGAACCTGTAGTCACAGTTTTTTGAGGGATCTCCACCCTGATTTTGACAGTGGCTATACTCCACATTCCCACTAAAAGTCCAGAAGTGTTCTTTATTCCCCACAGCCTGGCCAGAATTTGTTGTTGGTTGCTCTCTTCATTGCTGGCAAAACTTTATGGCACTCTGTTTTTCCTTTACTGTTTATGTCCAGAAACTGGTTATTGCATCTATAAGGTCACTGATGAAATTAAAGAAATTATCAGTTTCTAAAATTAAATGATAATGCCAATTTGGCATGCCAGAATTTATGTGACACAGTGAAATATATCTTATGGAAGACTTTTTAGTGATGAATCTCACATTAAGTAAACAGAACAAGCTCAAATAGATGACCTAATATTGAACCTCAAACTTATAGAAGAACAAGTCAAGCCCAAAACTCATATGAAGGAGGAAAGTATGGAGATTAGAGAAGAAATTTATGCAGGCAAGTCTAAAAAAATACAAAAATACAAAGAGTCATTTCTTTGAAAGACTAAGATTAATATATCCTTAGACAACCTTATGAAAAGTAGTAAAGACTGGAACCCATGCAATTAGAAATGAAAAGAGTGAAATCACAATGAATCCTGCAGAAATCCAGGAGATCATCAGCACCTATTTTGAAAATATTTACTCTGATAAGATGGAAAACACAGAAGAAATGGACAATTCCCTAGATACACATGAATTATCGAAGTTGAACCACAAAGATGCAAGAATTTTAAATAACTAATATCAGTCAACGAAATTGAACAGGTAATTAAAAACCTAGCAAGCAAGAAAAAACAGATCCTGATGGATTCACTGCTTCATTCTACAACAAATTTAGAGATGATTTAATACTACTACTCCTTAAGCTTTTTAATGAAATTGAAAAGAACTAATACTCCCAAAATCATTCCCCAAAACAAGTACTACCCTGATATCAAAATCAGAGAAGAACTCAACCAAAGGAGAGAAATATAGACTAATCTCCTTAATAAACACAGACACAAATATCTCCAGAAAGATATTGGCAAATAGAATGTAGAAAATTATCAAGAAGATTATACCGCTAAGGAAGATGCATCCCAGGGTTGCAGGGATGGTTTAACAAAAGCAAACCAATAGTTGTAATTCAGCATGCTAATAGAGCCAAGGATAGAAGCCATATTATTATCTCCACAGATACAGAAAAAGAATGTGACAAAGTCCAACAGCTATTCATGTTAAAAACGCTGCAAAAAGCCAGGCGTGGTGGCTCATGCCTGTAATCCCAGCACTTGGGAGGCAGAGACAGGAGGATTGCTGAGTTTGAGGTGTGCCTTGGCTACCTAGTGAGCTCAGGGCCAGCCTGAACTACAAAATGAGACCCTGTCTGAAAAAAAAAAAAAAAAAAAACGCTGCAAAAAATACTCATAAATGTCCTTTGTTTCAATCTGATAAAAGCTGTTCATGGGCTGGAGGGTTAGCTCAGTGTTTCCGGCACCTGCCTCTCAAGCACAAGGTCCTGAGTTTGATCCCCGGTAACTACATACAATGCTGGGTGTAGAGACTCATGCCCACCAGCAATCAACCAGCAATCAGCACCACATACCACAGTGCCAGGTGTGGTGGCTCACGCCTGTAATCCCAGCACTCGGGAGGCAGAGACAGGAGGATTGCTGAGTTTGAGGCTTGCCTGGGCTACATAGTGAGCTCAGAGCTAGCCTGAACTACAAAGTGAGATCCTGTCTCAAAAACAAACAAACAAACAAACAAAAAAGGCTATTCATGACAAACCAACAGCTAGCGTCAATGCTAACTATTCAAAAACTGAAAGCTTTCACTGTAAAATTGGTAACAAAATAAGGATATCCACTACACCACAATATATTTCCAGAAACATTAGTTGAAAAAAATTGGACAATAGAAAGAGTGAAAAGACCCCAGAAACTCCATCAAAAATACTTTTATCAAGTCTTCTCAATCCTTGCAGAGGGGTTCTACATTGACTTGTTTGTGCTTTCATAACAAAACCCTGTGGCAAAGTGTGCTGAATGGTGGTTTTTGGTGATCTCTCTTCCTTTTTGCAACACCTGACTTTGGTTACTTCCCCCAAGACCCCTATCTTCTAACATTGTCACATTGTAGGTTAGTGTTTCAACTTTCTGGGAAGGAAGTGGATAGACACACCATTTCATTGCTAACAAAGTTTTTCACAAAAAAATACAGGTAAAACTGAGGCACAATAACACATGCCTATAATTCATGTATGGTGGAAAACTGAGCCAGGAGAATTACAAATTGAATCCAGCCTGGACAAGGTAAT